>JBAMBL010002009.1:0-161229 GCA_037043405.1 Drosophila subquinaria
TAAGGTAGTCCCAAACACACAATTCAAGAGTTTGGTTAAGATGTTTGGAAATCAACAATGTTTTTGATATTAAGCAATTCCCTCGCAGTTAAAGCCTTGACCCCGAACTTAACCCCCTTGCTATTCGAATTTCGAAAAATGCCGCATTATTGCATGATGAATTTGACTTATCTACATATGTATGTACATATGTATGTAGTATGTACATTTCAGCTTGATCAGTCAGTCAGTCAGGACAAAGAGTTTTATATATACATACGTATATAGATGTAGATATTGTATAATTATCATGTGAGAGTCGAAAGATTTTTTCTTTTTACTGCAGGTGGTACTGAAATTAAAACTTTAAGCTCGTTTGCTGTAAAATCTTGTTATTGAGTTGTGATGTACATATGTACATACATACATATGTACCAAGAGAAACAATGTATCGAAATGCATAGAGAGCTGCGCAACAGCGAGCGATATAAAGATCTGATACGTGGGACACTTATATAATACTTACATACATATATAATAAAAAAACAAAATACACAAGTATACAAATATAGTCTGTATATATTCACCAATAACACAACTCCTACGACAATTTTGCCATATTTGTTAGATAGTCGCCTTGGGCAGTCAGCAGACAGCTGCAATGCAAGAAAACAAAGTCGAAAGCACAAGCTAAGAGCTTGACTTCGCTTGCTTTGTGCCTTAAATTCTAAATGATTTAAGCAATTTTGTCGAAACAAGTTTTAGCGAAGCTGGAAATGCGCTCTCAAGAGAGCAACGCGATTAAGGTATGACTTCAAATTAAACCTCTGAGACTGGCTTGGGCTCAGCGAAATCTTAACGAAAAACTTGGGCATAATGGTTATATGTATAAGTACATATACTGACAAGGATTCGAGGGTCTATTCACACAATTATCATGTTGAGTTTTCTTCATTAATTTGCGCACACTTCGATTTGCCAGGGCCTTATCTTAAACAGTTTTGAAGGTTATTTTTGACACGTTTAACAAGTAGGAATTAAGTACATAAAAATCAATTATTTCTTCTCCTCCCATGTCTGGGATATACAAGATGGAAACTTTATCTTTTATGGCCTGTTCGCAGTATCAAAGGGGACGGCGTTTCACGCTAATAACGAAAGCAGCACGAAGGGTGTAGTAGTATATGTTTTTATATTTAAAAGACATTTAGAGGAAGAATGGAAAATCTGCTACGACTTTCCGATCAGATCAAGTTATATACCAATCAAAAGGTAAGGCTTTAACAAAGAAAAAAAAAATTATTCTTAGACCATAAAAATTTGACCTGGTGGGGTGTAAGTGGACGGGGATGAGGCCGTTCAGGGCCTTTCAAATCGGCACTGGACTAAAAGTTCTTTGTAGATACATACATATGTATAAAAAAAACTCCAAACTATATTATTTTAAGAATATTTCATATTTTATATTTAATGAAATTTGTTACAAGTGGAAGGTTTGGTTCTTAATACTTGAAGTTGCTTTCAAAACACATTTTCTATTTCAAGATATAGATATTTTAAATTACACACCGCTTAAAGTTTTTCATGACTGCATGTGTGTTCATTATATCGAGGTGATTTTCAATACATGAAGACTAAATTGTAAATATATTTTTAGGTTTAAAGTAAAACAAATACACTTTTGGAAAAATTCTTTTAAATCCTCTTAGGAGACTCTATTGATATCACTACTTTTTCAAGATTTGTAATCGGTAAAAAATCCATAACAAGAGCCAGCCTGAAGCTATAGTCTAAATCCTTGGCCAAATCCGGATAGACTCTGCGAATATCATTCCGAACGAATTATAAACCTGGATATTATTGAAGAAATCGTATCACACATGTACGTACAGATATAAATGTACATTTTTACACAATAGCAAAGGGTGTGGGACAATCGATCTTGCTTGACTATAGCCTTTCCTACTAGTTTCATATGTACATACAAGAGTTGGTACAATTCTATCCTACATTGTACTTTTTTTAAGAGTGATTCAAAGCATTTTATTCATGCATATGTACATGTATATATGCATGTACATACATAGAGTCACAAGCAACCCATGCATAAAATTTTTTCCCTGACTGAAAAGCTCGGCCCAGATGAAGGCGATTTCAAGCAAAACTGGTTTTCTTGATTTGTCGCTGGCTTTAGCTCTCTCGCTCTCAGTTCCTCAACTGAACATGCCTTGGATTGTAGTACATACTGACTTAATAATTACGTGACGCGGCACTACATTGTCTGCTTCAAGTTGACGAAACGCAAGTGTAACTACTAGTATAGTAGCGCCAAGTATTACATATTCACATACTGCAAACATCTATGTACATGCATAGTATGAAAACAAATGTACATATGTTTTTGAAGGTACAGTGAATCTCAGCTCATTTGACCCACTACTCTCACAAATTACTCATTTTAAATCGATTTATAAATAAAATAAAAACGCAGATTTTTAAATTAATGTTTAAGCTTAAGCTAAATATTTTTTTGATTTGAATTATATTTAAATTAAGCAATAATAACATACTTAAAAATGTACTGGGTCAAATAAGTTGTGAGTCACTGTAACTTAATGCATATATGTATATGTATGTGCTGGGCTTTTGCATACATACATACATATGTATGTATGTATACTGCTTGCTTATAAGCCAATTCCCAAACGTTAGCCAACAAAAAACTGTGGGGCAAAAAAAAGTGATGCTAAAAGTCAGAGGCAAAATGAAGCGCTGGTAGATTCATTGGCAAAGTATTTAAAATCATGTTTTTTCGAGAGAACAGGTATTAAGCACTATACGAGTTTAACAATAACAATAAAACTGGAATCCATTTATTTCAACTACAGCACCAGCAGTATAGTTATGTGCATACATAGTTATAACACAAATACATCACTATTATGATCGTATGCATTTGTACATATAAAATAATGTTATTCAACATACATATGTAGACACAAAGATTCATATTATTATATCATTATCTAATTATTTTTCCCAACACATATTAGGTTTCCAGTACACCTTGTAGGCACAATAAATAAAAAAAAAACATAAACAAAAATAATTGTTATTGATCGTGTGTTTTTAATTAAAGCAGAAACGATTATGTATGTACATATACATATGTACATATATACATATATATAATAGTCTCCCATCGGCGTTATAGGAATTTTCATTCGTGCTTACCGCGTTTGATCTTATATTTGTTTTTTTTTGTTGTTATTTTTTCTTATTTTTAACAATTTTTTTTCAATCACCTAAAATTTATCCGTGCCCGAACGCGCTCGAGTAGATTCACAGCTAGCGACTGTGGAGCCCGTTAGCCATTTGTCACCACTTGCCAAGCGTTTGGAGCTGTTCCACAACACAACGTCGGTAACTTCCGCTCTCCCTTCGGTTTTGGCTCTGACTCCCGCTTTCAGCTTACCAACAGTCGAACTTTGCCAGTGTTTCTGTATCTGTGTGCGATTTGTGCTAGTGTCTGTGCTTTCATCATTCCACTGGCTCTCCGGCGCTCTCTGCAGTTCTCATTCCCATTCCTCTTGATCAGCGATGCGCAATGAATTACCTTAGCCAGTTACAGCCAGAGCACACCGTCCACCCTCCGTCCTCACCTCACTTGGCCATGATCCAAGATTTGGACTGAGCTGTGCTGTGCTGTGAGTGGATTGCTCTCTCAACATCAGCTTCGGTACCTCCACGAGCCTCTCTCGGCATGTTGCCAAACCAGTTGCATTGGCTTTAAAATCGCGTAAGCTGGTTTTGACGTTTGTTGAGTCTTAGACGAGTTGAAGTGAACGAGCTTAAGACTTTCAGAGATGAAGAGAGAAGTGCTCTATACTTTAGACTAATGCGACAATGGATTTTTTTTTACATTCAATGGAAACAAAAACAATTTCATGTTGACGCACACAGATCTGGAAATATTTGTCTGCTAAGAGCGATGACTAAAGTATGATTCCAATGACGAGATTAAAGAAAGATTCAGCTTTAAGCTTTTCTTTCTCTTAAGTAAAACAGATTGGTGTTACTAGTTACAAGCTTCGCTTGTGATACATATTGATGTAGCATCGTTATTATGATAAATATGCCAATGGATTTTTGAATGCATTAGTGAAGAAAAATTAAAAAAATAGTTCATTACCATAGCACCACAAATGTAGAGGATTTAGCGTCTTCTTGCTTTTACTTGGTGTCCCAAAGAGATTAGGTTTGATCCACTACCACTACCACTATAGTAGAGACCCCGACTATGAAATACCCGGTACATCCTTTTGGGAGCTTGTATTGCTTAAAACCAAAAGACAGCCCCTACTTTCTATCTATTTATTTGTCCGATCTTGTTGCTATTAAGTTGGAGATAGATTATAATAAATTGCGTTGATTACAGAAAAAAAAGAAGTGGGAAAAACTATAGTCGACCTCCCGACTATAGGATACCCGTTACTTATTTAAATAAACTTAAAAATTTTTTTATTTGCATGCTTTTAGGCACTTATTTTTGCTTTAACAGCTATGTTAGTGAAGTTATCACAGTAAAGAAAATATATTTGGAAAGGTAGTTTAAATTCCGTTTGAATGATGCAAAAATTTCCTTAACCCATTAAGTACCCTTCGAAAATTTCGAATTTATGTAAAAGTCAGTTTTCAAAACTTTTTTCCTCGATTTTTTACAAAAAATATTTTAATGCAAAAAAATTCTTGGAACAATTCTAAGAGTGATTGCAAAAAAAAATTTTTCAAAAATATTTTTGTTTGTATTTTTTAAAATTGTTAACTCATCCACGTAAAGCTTCACGACTGCATTTTGGAAGTTACTAATGCAAACTCGCAAGTTCCATAAGCTGGTACTGATACCCACACCATTACGCCTTCTTTAAACGTGTTGCGACGGCTCAGGAAATGTCCTTCTTTTCGAAGATCATGCTAGTAATAGTTGCTACCATATACTGCGTCTAAAATAAATTTCTTTTCGACGGAAAAGTCGACGTCGTGACATTCCTTCGTCTAGCTCTTGTGCTTGCGAGACTGTTCCCATCCTCGATAGTTCCGCTGGTCTCTAATAATCGGGTGCATAAGTTCATCATGCACTTGGGGTGGGAAAAACAACCTTAGATAATATACCTTAATTATATTATATCATTACTGGTTTTCCGGCATGGCAAAATACGTTACGTCTGATATGTCTGAAAACTGCAGTGTTTCGCGAAATAATTGTGTAGTATTTGGCTTTAGTTGTTGAGAGCAAGCAATCGATGATTGTGAATGTGCACACGGTGGACATTGGCATTGCCATATGGAAACAAATCGAGTCGCAAGAAACATTTAACATTTTATTTGAGAAAGCCTAAAGCACTTTTCCCGGTCATTTTCCTTAAAATTAGGCAGAGTCCAGACTCTTGTTAGTATTTATTTCCATGCAAACTAAATTAAAAAGAATAACGTTTGCTTCTTGTTTTTGATTCTTTTCCAATCTTATGTTTTTTTTGTTTACGATTTGTTTCATCGATAACAAATCATCACAACCAGAGAACTCAAGCGTACTATATTTTAGTGATAAATTTGCATCCATCACAATCACAAAATTTTGGCATTATGACTGTATCATACATCATACATACATACATTTCATAAAACCATTATACCCTTTTGTGTCCATTATTAATTTGTACATGGTATAGAAAGTGAACTCCCGTTATTAAGATAAAAATGCAAAACGCAAAGGCAAACGCAGCTATGTAAAAGTACATTTAAATTAAAAATAACAATAAATTAAATGAATGAAAAACATTGCAAATTTCAGAAAAATGCATAGCAAAGATATCGATGCATTTCTTTCAAGACTTCCAGTTTTACCAATCATCTTCGACTTCATCTGGAATCTTTAGGCAAAAGCTAGCTTTAAAATCTTTCAGTTTGCGAAGACAGTTTCTGCTTAATGGATTGTTGCGCAGATCTACCACATGCAAGCAATCACTGGCAATTGCATCTTCAGTATCGATCTCTGTAATATTCGATCGAGGAAAGTAATTAAAGGTATTGTCGAATGTGCGTTAAAATTTTACTTACCTAAAATGGCATTATGCTGAGCATCCAAACTTGCAAGCTTTTGCAGTTTAAAGACAACTTGAGGTAGAACAATAAATGAATTGTGTGAAATGTTCAGAGTCGTTAACTCAGAAAGATTAGCGAATTCATCAGGCAGCCTTGAAAGTTGATTATGTGAGAGATTTAAATCTAAAATATGATTCAAATTAGTTAGTTTTATATTGATTCCGATGTACGAAAGCATTCCCAAAAGTAGACGGCTTAACAACTACTATGTAACACAAAATGAAGATAAAGCCCAACAAAAAAAATGTATATATAAATTCTACTTTAGCCTAACTATGATTAATTCCAAATATCAAGTGTCTAGCTTTACATTAAGATATTACATAAATATATACAACACTTTCTCATAGTCGGTTGGGGTGGGGGAGGTGAAGGCATGGTCCAAATCTAAAACAAAATTCTAAATTTGTCTAGCCAGTGATCGGCTAATTTTGGGAACGCTCTCGAATCTAGATTCTCACCTGTAATAGCGTTGAACTTCAACGCAAACTTTGGCGTAACTTTCTTCAGCACATTTCCGCTTAAGTTGCATGTCTGTAGTTCCGTATTTCGCATTAGATGATAAACTGCATCTGGTATTTGCATCAGCTCACATTGTGATAAATCTAAAAAATATTATAAAGTTTTTTATCTTTAATATAAGTTATATTAAATTTCTAGTTTTCAAATGCCCTAAATGGTAACATAACATTTTATAACTACGTTGTAAGGACAAATTCAGATAAAGTTTTTAAATTATGCATAGAGAAAGCCAATAATGTCCTCCATGTTTGTTGACATTTCATCGCGATCGGATTTTACTAACATTGAAAAAATGATATTTTTTCAAATGGGAAAACAATTGAGACCAGGGATTCAAACCAAAACAAATATCGGTTCCGGTACGTCCCGAAAAAACTGTTTCGGTAAAATTTTTTACTCCGGTTTTTCCTTTCTTTTTCGGTATCAGTACCGGTACGTACAGGTACAAAAATACAATCTAAAATGTTTTTAAATTGTTCAAAACAAATATATTTTAACAGAGATAAACTTAACTTTCATTTTACGTATTTTTTAATTAAAAGCCAAATGAAATGCATTCATATATGGCCTAATCCAAACATTTTTAAACCAAGAGCAATAAGTAAAGTTGTCAAAAAACTAAACGTTTATTAACAATAGTTGTTTTTTTGAATAATAGGATACATATTCAAGCTTCAAATTTAAAAAACAAAATGGTTTTACGTTGGTTTGTTTTTTAATGGCCAGTTCCAACAAATTAATTTCTCTTTTTGCATCTTGTTTCCAATAATTCTTGAACAAAAAGTAGACTTTCATTGGCCAAAATAGTGGGTTAAACAGTCGTCTGAGTGTTTAGCGCTTAGAAAATTTTAAACTTTGTTTTTTTTTTATTTCTGTGGCACCCCTGTATATTCATAATTTGAAGTAAAAATGTGTGTAAAAAATATAACGTCCGAAACATAACGTCCGCAACAGACAAAACTTAAAATTTTGATTTAATATATATTTCACTTAATTTTTTGTATTTTTTGTATTGTATGCATAATTTGCTAAAAAGAAAAAAGCGCGAAAATGGACGTCAACCTCAAAACGACTTCCATTCTTCCGGCCGCAACGGAACTTTCAACAAGCTTAACTTTTTCATAAACCGTAGTGCTGTTACCTTAAAATGGTTTAAAAGTACATCCGCGTTGCGCTGGATTAGCCCATATGTACATAACAGAATAAAACATACATTTTAAAAAAAATATATATATTAAAACCGTACCGGACCGGTACTATCGGTACAAACGATTCGGTTTTCGGAACTTAATAAAAAATTGATTTCTGTTGCGGTTCTGGTACTACATTTGAAAGTGATTTTAAGCACTTCATAATTTTTGTTATTTATTTCAAGAATTTTTATATTTAGTCAATTTGCAGTTTTGGTCAATAAAATTCTGTCATCACTGCCTGTTTGTTATACTGGTGTCGTTTTATGTTTCGAATGCAAGACTTCACTATGTACACACTTAATTTAAGTTATAAGAATAAAATCTCTTACCTAGATGAGCATTTTCAGCAGCATTTTCACAACGTTCAATAACTTTAACTACCAAGTGTGCCATTATAATATAGTATTATCTATGCAAATATTCATACATATGTATTTATAAGAGGTCTGCGCGGCTGCATTAAAAATTAAGCGTCTCTGAGTACTGCCTAGTTCCTTCAATTCTTTAGGTGCATAGAATTCAATAGTCCGGTTCTCATCGTATTGAATACTCGTTTGTACGTATGTACATCAGTGGTCGGCACCAACACATTCATATGTTTGCATTGCGTTAGTGTGCATTTTGCTTCTCCTTAACAGCGACTTAACAGCGACTTAAAAGAACATATCGTAGCAGCGACGCAGTTTATACTGTGCGTGTGCAGGCAGCGCTGTGACGTAGAAAAGCTCTATACGCGGCGTATAGCGTGTGTCGACCACAGATGTATGTATTTATGTATATACATATGTTTATGGCACTAGTGTACCAAAAATTTATAAAAATAAGTTTTAACTTTATATATAGAATAATACGATCATACAAATAATTTATTATGATTTAAAATTTGAGCAACGATAAAATATTTTAAAAATTTATTTTATTTGATTTGCAAAAGAACAAAAGATTTGAGAATTCATCCCAATCACTCTCTAGAATTGACTCTATCGTCATATGTATGTATATGTACATACAGATATGCACAAATGTAATTCTCTGCCGCTTTGAGTGCGTAGTTGTGAGTAATGCTTCGGTACGCGCATTCACTCAATTTAAGTAGATTTCGCAGCCGTATTCATTGAATTCAGTTGGTAATGAATATCTCATTTTACGTTTTGAATGCAGCCCTGCAGACCTCTAGTAAAAACATACATATTTAGATACATATTCAAAGTTATCTAACACACGAAGAGCTAACAGTGCACACATTGTCAACCAAATTCTTACTATACTTATCCAAACGCACTACAATCATCGGGTAAGACTGAATGAGTGATGTTTAATTGAAAACATCACAGCCCGAAATTCACATCTAAAAAAAGACACAGCCGCATGGCAACTTTTTTTTTTTGTTAGCCCTGGAGGGCATCATTGCTATCTAATAAACAAACGTAAATATCTTCAAATCGAAGATAGTTTTTGCGGTTTTTTTATGTTACCTAATTATAGTTTTGTTATATTTGTTCACAAATGATTAAATTGTTATGCATTTAAGGAATTGGATGCATTTGAATAAAGGGCTATTATTTTCATATCTAAGTCAAAAATTTTGTTTACATTGTGTAGAGTGTTTCTTGACAAAATGTAAATAAGACATTTAGTGGCGTTTAGATTTTTTAGATTTAGTTTCGCTTGCTCTACCATTCGACTGAATCGAAAACAGAAAAAATTGGACTTCGACTTGGCGCTCACCGGAAATTTTACCTGTGGACGCAACTCATGCAATTTTAAATTTCACTTATGATAAGATAATTTTAATCTTTTGTTGACTAGTCTTTTTGAGTCCCTTGGAACCAGAGAATTGTTCTAGTTCGCCTGAACGATTATAAATTTCAATTATTAATATATTTTACATGTACTATCGATTTGACGAGGCTGCCACAAAACATATATAAACTGTTATTAGGTTTTTATTGAAAACTAGGTTTGTTAATTGTACACAAGTGTTATGAACTGCATGTCGCTCTTTGAGCCGCGCCGGTTGACTCATCGGTTCACAGTTGGAGTCCCATCCCTGGCGCACAATCCACACAATCGATAACGACATCGATACACAAAACAGCTGTTGAAATTTACAACTAGAGGTGGAGATGCTTGGAAACATTGATGCTTCGATGTATCGAAAAAGAAAAATAATTCACTTTCCCATAACTTAAGATTAAAATGAAAAAAAAAAATATTATATTATGCCAATTTATTTTTATACTATAATTGTACTTCTATAACTCGAATTTTCTCTAGTTCAAACTAAATTGAGTGTCAATAATATTAAAAATCTTAAGAAAAAAACTCCAACTCTTTGGATAATGGTGATTCGAGCCTTTCACATTTGCAACAGCTACCTCTGAATCATTCAATTGTAAAAAAGTGTAAAGCACATGAAATAAATTTAAAAATAACGAAATTGTGCACTACAGAATGCATTGCATTTTATTAATTTTCTATATTACTCACTTTTCCAGTATTAAGCCTTGCTAAAATAACATAAATGTAGAATAACAGACTTTCGAATCTGTTAACAGCCAACTTTTAAGGTGTTGAAAAACGCCGATGCTTGAAAAACACAACGATGTTTCCAGCTATCATAACAACATCGATGTATCGATGTTAACATCGATGTTTCTCCAGCTCCATTTACAACACTACAGAAAAACGCTACAAATAAACAACATTAGTAACAAAACCTGTCATAAATAACAACAAGGATATTCAAAGCTAACAAAACAAACACTGATCCATCAGGATTCCTGCATCCGTCTCTTTCACTTTGGCAACTCAACTGGATCTTTATCGTGTGTTGGCCTTTCTTACATCAATAAATAAACCGAACAACGTTATCTTCAGGTGAGTTTGATTTGTGTCTTAGATAAATAGCATTAATAATCATTCTCAATTTCCAGCTGTTATCAATTTCAGGTACGTCGACATTGTTAAATTGTGACTCGCAGAAAACAAACGTACATTGTCGGATTCTGCTTTTGATTGTTGTTTGTTGTATACATACATACACTCAGCCCAACATTTTTTGTACACTCTTTTTTATATACTTTAACACTTACTGTAAGTCGTCTTTATATTTAAAAAGTCAATTTTAAAGGTAATTTAAATTCCGTTTGAGTGATGCAAAACTTTTCTAAGCCCATTAAGTACCCATTGCAAATTTCGAATTTTTGTAAACTACTACTACTTTTGAAGAATTCTTCCTCGATTTTTTAGAAAAAATGTTTTGATGCATTTCTTCAAACAATTCTAAGAGTGACTGAAAAAAAAATGTTCAAAAATCGTTTCCCTAGTATTATTTATGATTTTTTGAAAATTGCTAAAAATTACTATTTTAACCAATTTTTCCTTCTTTTTATATAAAAAGTGGCTTTATTTTGTCTTCCAAGAAGAAAAATAATTGATATTATTTAAAAAGTACAATATATACATTTGTATTTAAATATTTGATACATTTTTTTCAACAAATATTAAAATAAATAAACTATAAGCTATTATCAAGCCAATGTTGATTTACTAATTTTAAAATACTTTTGTCCAACTTTGTATATGTGTATGTATTTATGTCTGCGACGATCGTGCAAAACAAAGTGTGTAAATAAATTTTAGGGCAGCGAATATGTTTGTGTTGATTTTCTCATGTTCTTTCGTTAATTTAAAAAAATTCTTAATAAATAATAACAAATAAAAAAAGATAGCAAAGCGATTTTAATCTTATTATTTTAAATAACAAATTAGATTAAATCTGACGCTGCCTCTGCTGGGGGGTCTCTTTGGAGCAAACTCATTCATATTGCGCTTCGTCATTGCCTTGCCCACGTCTGCTCCTCTCTAGGACTCTGACCCCTTGTTACAAATGTTGTGATAATTGTCTTAAATATGTTGAAAGCTAGCTGGTCTTGCTTACAAAATTTTTTAGCGTTATATGTATTACCTGTTAAACTACTAATTTCGTCAGGTAAGCCAATATTTTACGTCAACACAGATGCATGTGTGTGCCGATACGTATTAGACTATCTAAGTGGCTGAACACAGGGTATCTTACAATCGAATACACTTGACAGTGGCCGCACCTCACCTCGAGCAAGCGAACCGGAAGTAGGCGAGTGAACCGTATAGGGGTCGTAGCCCCCATGTTTTTTAATGACGAATACAAAATTTTTTTGTTGTCATCTTTTGATTTGTTTTTGATGGGTTGAAGGATGAAAATAGCTAAATTTTCCACTAAGATCTGGAAAATGCTGATGCTTTCTTGGTATTTATTAAGAATTTTATTTTGAAGTAACACTGGTTTAACACTGGCTGCCACTCACCTAGCTTATGATTCTCCTTGGCGTCTTCACAACGACGTACCACCCGTATAACTCCACGTCCGGCGATTGGCGAGAAAGTTACTATGCCGCCAATTCTGGCTATATGTGGTGGTATGCGTGAATCTGCCTCAGTGTCCAGTGTTGCTTCATTGCTCGAAAAATCAGAATTACCGCTGTCTCGGTTGTTGTTGTTGGAGTTGTTATCATTGCCATTTGAACGATCGTCGCTATTTCCGGTACCGTTATTGTTAGCAATGTTCGTAATATCATTGCCAAATGGGCGCATATTTAAGTGTGTTTTGATTTTGGTGCGCAATACAGTTGCTAAAGTATTGACAAAGGTTGTCTTCACTTAATCCGCACTTTCGAAAATGTAAATATATTTTTACTCAATAAATTTTCCTTTTACTTATCGGTTGCGTGTTTGATTTCACTCAATTAATTACAAATATTATTAATATATTATATTTGAATCAAAAAAAAAAAATTAAATTAAGGAACTTTCCGTTATCGACTGAACATGAATCTGTTGCGCATTGAAATATTAAAAATACTTTGCACTTTCGGTTTTTATAGCACGGAAGAAGAAAGAAAACTGCGCATAACAAACAAAATGAAAAATAAAATGGTAAGAAAAACCACAAATAATTAGCCAGAAGTAAGCATTTCTAGCGGCTAGAAATTTCGTCTATACTCTTTCCAAATATGTAACTCTTGTAAACCAATATTTTTAAAGCAAGCTTAAAAATATTTCCATTTCTGATTTGTTTTAGTTGCCTAGAAAGGTAGCAGGACACCTGTCTTTATAAAAACCATTTTATTATATTTTATAAAAAAAAAAAAAAAAAAAAAATATTTCTTACTTTCTCAATTTCTCACTTTATGAAGGGATATCTAGTACATAAGTGTCAGGGGCTTATATGTTTATGTACTTATGTAAAAAACCTGAAACTGAACAAAATAATTTTAGTAGTGTAAAGTTCAGGTCAGAGTTCATAAACGACAAAGATAAATGTTAGCAGATGAACGATCACAATTTTTCATAATCAATTTTACATCAATTTAGGTTTTATATTAATCGTTACATTCCTAATGAAAAAATAACATAATTTAATCGAGAAAAGGGTATTATTGTGTTCTTCGAAATCGCTTTGTCATCGTAAGAGCAATAGTCTGTTATACAAAATTTTACTCATGATGCGTTCTGTTCTGCCAACGGAAAAGTGTAAAAGTTCAACATGTTGAGAGACCAAGAGAGAGAGAGAGAGAGAGCGAATTATTCTATAAGAAAGTGATGCGTACAAGCTCAAAATATACAAAATGTATTTGTGTTTATGTATGAACATACATATCTACTGTGAACACATACATACATAAGATATAAGCTATATAGGAAAAAACTGACTTTTACGCATCTGAAAAATAGCGATGCATAGATGTACAATGTACATTCGCATGTACATACATCAAACATCTATACGTATCTACATACGTTTGTGTGCAATTTCATTCCTATCTTTGATTGTGCGTTGTATATCTTTGATGTATTATACATATATGACGAATGTACCCAACCAAGATGTACCCATTCCGAATATTCCAACATGAATTCTTTGCGTACCAAGAGATATTCCATTCTGGTTTCTTGGGAGGCTGAATATGAATACTGCACATTTTTGTAATAATATTTTGTAATTTTTTTTTTCCAAAAGTGGACTTCCAATTTTGATCTTAAGAGTGTCGCAGCTGATTTGTAAGCTTCTAAAATCTAGAGACTTGAATTTAAGTCAATATTTTTAGATATGTACAATTATTTTTAATTTTATAGATACTCTGCTACCTTTTCTACCTTTTTCCTCGGTCTCAAACAAAAAATGATTTGATGCAAAAAGATCCTCTGAGCAATTCTTATAGTGACTGCACAAATTTTTTTCATAAATTCCTTTTGTATGGGATCTCTGACCTCAGAACAGTTTTACATAAAAAGGTGAAAAAGTGGCTAAAATTCTAATTTTTAGCAATTTTCGAAAACTAAAGCATACCAAAGTTGACACACTAAAAAATAATGGATTACTTTTTTCCCAACCAAATATTTACATGTTGTTATGCAAAATCATTAAGTTTTCCACATTTTGTGGCTTAAGAAAATACGCGTTCGTATTGCACAGATGTGGCCGATATCCACCATACAATGGAGTACCGGAGTGCCTGGGTACAGAGTACCGTACAGTACACTCGACTGTAGCCGCACCTCCCTGCGAGCGAAGTGATGCGGGAGAAGGCAAGCGAACATCACTATGGAGCATTTGATGCATGCTCTTCATCTGAATGTCTTATTTCAAAAATTATGAGGAAACCGAAAAAACCAGTAATTTTTATAGCTGAAGAGGTCTGTAAGCTTCTTCCGCATAAAAATGTTAATATTTGAAAATGCGGCGCAGATAATTATAAAGGCAAACAAAAGAATTAAAAATATTACAAAAATTCGAAAAAAATTAATAAAAAAACAATTTTTTTTTTCTTATAAATATTATTTTATAAGCTAGATCCTATATGAGAAAAATTACATACTTGACGGCGAATAATTTTAAAGCCAAAGAGCATAACCAAACCGTAACTGAAACCGATATTCGTTTCGGTGTGATACCCTGCATTTAGAACATTTAAATAAAGACTGTGAGCAAAACGGAATGAAACACTCTTTAAAAGATTGGTAAGTCGTACAAGTCGTATCGTATAATCGTATAAGTCAGCACGGTTGAATCCCTGTCTATAAAATGAACAGTGACAGCCAAATAGCTTTCATTAGTTATAGATGTCATGGATCTGTTGTTAGGCAAACCGCTGTCGCCGCACAGAGCTTTTCCATTATGGATAACCCTTACTCATCGCGGAGTTTTAGTATCAATGAGCTTGTCAGGGCTTTTCTTGTCAGAAGCTTGTAGCTTGGCATTCGAAACATTCTCAACAAATTTTTTTGATTTTGCAAGGCGTGGTGACCGTTGGCAATCATGCTGACCAGTTGCCTGTCGATTTGCTGGAATTTGCTTGCTGGGACAGGCTAATGGACAAATGTTATTGTTGGCTGCGCATTGTGAATAACAACATCGCTCTCCTCATTTCGGTGTACAACGGGCTCCAAAACTGCATGTTGTTTGTTGCTAAGATGTCTGCTCAGATTGCTCTGTGATTTGCAGCTCAAAACACATGCAGTTCTTGCATTTTGCCTGATGGCTTTCGAATTCTTCAAAATTTTTTAATATTTCGCTATATTTCCTGATTAGTGAGATTCTAAATTTTAAAAATGACTATTCCGTATTTTTCTAACAAAGCAAACGCAAGTAAGAGCAAGGACGCAAAATGAGCTAACAGAATTTACGCTTTAAAGCATAGTACGCAAACTCAAAAAGTAAGGCCTCGAATAAACCCAAACTCCATATAAACAAAACGCTGACGTAATGTGCAGAAGAAAAACTTGACATTTAAGCCTAGTACCGACGTCAGAAAAAAGGCCTAGCGTAAGGTCAAACTCCATATAAAAAAAACGCTGGCGTAAGGTGAATAAGAAGAAGACGACATTTATCTCCGCTTGTCGGTCCGCACGTCAACTAAACTGAAACTAAAAACGGAGTTGCCAGATAAGGAACGGGCGTTATCCAGCACTGTTTGAAACAGCTGTCAAGCCCAGCGAAACATCGATTTGTTTAGAGTTTCGGTATCTATTTATCTCACTCTCTCACAATAAGTCAAAAGAAATGGCGGTGAAATTAACAAAAAACAGCAGATTGACTCTTTTTGAAATAGCAGACAAAATTCTGCTGATTAACGAGGTGGAAAAGAGGCCAATATTTGTATTTTTGCATTAATTTAAAGGGAGAATCCACGTAAAAAGTTCAAAGGCGATGGGTGCACCCAAAACCCGCTGTGCTTGCGTGCCATCGCATATTTCTCCTCTATTAACATTAATATACAGTTTTCAATGTTTATTCTCTCCTCTTTTTATGCAAATCAGTTCTGCATGTTCATATTTAAAATAAACCGCTGTTGACGCATAGAGTTACCACTCAACTTTTTGTTATTTTTTCGTGTTGCTTTGGCAACACTGTCCTTACGCTCGTCGACGGCGAAATATTGAGCATTTTCCGCCGCTAAAAATTTATCTCACGTCGGTACTAGGCTTTAACTCCGCTTGTGTGTCGGCAGACTCAAGAAAAAAACGTAGCTGCCAGATAAGGAACCGGCGTTGTTCAGCACTGTTTAAAGGCTTTGAAGAACATCGAACTGTTTCGAGTTTCGCTAGGTATAAAGGTGAGAAATGTCTGGCACACAAGTGAGAACGATGAAGACTATTTGAATTTGGTCAATAACGACGACGATATTGGTAGATTACAAGTAAGAACAAAAACTGAAATTGTTTTTATAGACATAAATTAGATAATTTTGTACTTTTTCATTTCAAATGCAACTAGTCTTCATCGTTTTCACTTCTGTGCCAAACATTTATCTCCTATATACCTAGCGAAACTCTAAACCAGTGATCGGCACGCAGACACTCAAACGTTTTGCAATGCGCATGTGTGTGTAGCAAACGCACGAACATCCCCGACTCCGAAACCGTTTTCGTTTTCGCTTTGCTGAAAAAGCGAGACAACAAGAGCCGAAGTCGCATTTTCGAAGAAACACGAAGGCTCGCTGTTCTTTTCTACTGTACGTGAGCGGCAGCGCAGTCGCCACGAAAATTTCCTATGCGCACGAGATATGGCCGTGCCGATAGCTGCTCTAAACAGTTCAGGGTTTCGCTGGGCCTGCAAACAGAGCTGCCCATCGCCCGTTCCCTATCTGGCAACTCCGTTTTTAGTTTCAGTTTAGTTTACGTCCGGACCGACAACGGAGATAAATGTCGTCTTCTTCTTTTTCACTTTACGATAGCGTTTTTTTTATATGGAGTTTGACTTACGCTAGGCCTTTTATCTCACGTGGGTACTAGGCTTAAAGCTTGGTACGGACCTCGAAAAACGGCCTCGAAGAAAGCAAAACTCTATACAAAAAAAAACGCTGACGCAATGTTAAAAATAAGAACTTAACATATATCTCCGCTTTTCGATCCGAAGGAAAAATAAAAACGGAGTTGCCAAAAAAGGAACGGGCGTTGTCCATTTTGATGCAATTATATTTATAATAGGTGGCTAACACTCTTGCGATTGCAAGAGTTGATGCTGCCACTGCTCGCCTTATTCTATCCAAATTCATTTTGATTAACTTTTGGGTTATTATTGCTGCGTTTTGTTTGTTTTGGTTTTGCACAGCTACGCATAGAGTCACCACTCAACTTTTTGTTATTTTTTGGTGTTGCATTGGCAGCACTGTCTTTCCGCTCGTCGATAGCGAAATATTGAGCTCTTTACGCCGCTAAAAATTTATCTCAAGTCCGTACTAAGCTTAACATATTTCAGAGTGCAGAGAAAAACTCGAGAAAGAGCAAAAGTGAGCAAAACAGAACAACGCACTGAGACGAAGATGAAGCTGAAGACGAAAATCTGCGCAGTAGGATTTAAATTAATGCTCAGGAAATAAGGAAATATTTCATGGCATTTTTTTTTTAATTTTAAGTGCCTTAAATTAAGTTCCTTTTATGTATATCTTTAGGAAATATATCTGCTGATTTATTTCTAATGTATTGCTTTTGTGCTTTTTATTCCGTAAAGACTGTTTTATCAACTGCATACTTACTTTATTGAGTCACTCTGCATTGAATCGAAAACATCGCTCTACAACAGTGGTCGGCACCAACACAGTCATATGTTTGCATTGCGTTTTTGTACGTCTAACAGCGGAATAACAGCGACGTTAACAGAAGCAAATCGTAGCAGTGTGTCGTACGTGAGTGTACGTGAGCGGCAGCGCAGTCGCCACGAAAATTTCCTATGAGATCGAGATAGGGCCGTGCCGATAGCTGCTCTACAATAATAAAATCCAGTGTACTAAAATCAACAATTAAATTTAAAAAATGTAAGCTAGCATGAAACTTTCTGGAGATATCTTAACTAAACTCGCAGATCTTTGTTAGAACATCAAATTTTCACCGTGCTAAAGATAACCTTCCGTTTTTAATTTTAACATTTTATTAATTATTTGGATCAGAGCCTAAAGATAAAATATTTCAATAGAATCTTAATTCAGCAAACATTTCTAGAAAGAAGTACATACATATTTCTTGTGAAACAAACGACTAAATGAAAAAGTAATACTACAGTTCAAAATTGATAAAAACTGCCCATAGGTTCACTAACACTTGTACAACGCAAAATTGATACTTTGATATTATCTACTGCGTAACTTTGCCCTGTGCATGTTGTAATCCTGTGCACAAATACAGCATGATGATGCTCAGGGCTTGAACTCGCTCCTCCGACGTGTTTTTCGTGCTGACCATTGACTTCCATGGCGACTCTGATTTCAACCTATTTGAGTTCGCTTTTTCAGTGTCATTCATCGTGTAACCCTCAGTTTCTGCATCTAATGCAACCTTTAGTTTCGTGATCTGAAATAAAAATAAATAATAAACATTATCATGCACTATCTTGCAGAGATTATTATATTTTGTCACATAATGTGTAACGCATTACAGCTGGTCAATTTCATCTCAGTAGGCTGTGCTTTTTACCAAGTCAACACACTTTTCCTTAAAGTTGACCATCGTTTACACTAGAGTTGACTTAGTTGCCATCAATATTTTCAGCCTACTGCGATGAAATTGACCAGCTTGTCAACTAGTGTAAATGCACCCTAACAGAATTCTGACCAAATTTGTTTCAACTCGGTTCACTATATCCTACAGCTGTTATGGGAAGAATTATTTGAAATTAGAAGTTAGGAAATTAGAAACGTACAATGATTTTTCGGAGTCCGAGCCAAATCAAAATAGAATTTATATAGAATCCAGCTGTTAAATTTTAAAACATTTCTAATTAGGTATTAATGAAAAATTAAATAAACTAAAAAAAAAATTTGTTTTTGAAGCAATTTAAAATCTTCGTTTCCATTATTTTTCCCATCACCGTATACTATAGTTTACATAAACAAAATTAGTTAATAATTAGGCTTTGCGCACACGGCTCTAATCATCGTAGCGAAATTGTCATGACCTATACTTGTAGTGCCAAGTACAGTATCGTATAGCTGCCCTAGGAGAGATCTGTCTGAGAATGTAAATGTAAGGCTAGCAGCGCTTCGGCGTGCCGAAGATAGCTCCCCTTTCTTGTTTTTAATTGAATTAAATAGGAAACAAACCAGTTCGTTTATTTTTGTCACTCGCCGATTTGGTGGAACTTCTGCATAGAGGTGCTTACTGTAGCTCTTGGCCAGGTTCATTAGGTCATCGTTACTGGAATGTCTTACAATTGGCTCAGTAATCAGAACGACCTGTTCAAAATTTAACGATGTGCTCTCTAATGGAAGTGCTTCTAAATGCTGGGTGACCCTCTCAAAAGTATTTGGATAATGTTGTATTGACGTATCCTCCGAATTCAACGCCTTTCTAAATAGAGTATACATAAAATTCCCAGTTCAGATGGTCCCTTTAAGTAACTCACCGCGACGGCGAATGTTGAGGACTCGGAGGTAGGCTTTTTGAGTTAATTTGTGAATTATTGCCAGACAGTGATGACACTATACCTGGTATATCCAGGTTGCTGGCTTGCCGCTTTATTCCTTGTGTCAGCATTCCCGTTAGGCTTGTTTCGTGCACAGCCAGACTGACTTGCTGGGCCTGTTCAGAGCTTCCTTCTGAGACAGTCTCGTCTGCTTGTAAACCATTTGAGCATGCTGGGCTTAATGGTTCCATATACTCTGGTTGTGTAATTGTAAGCTCTGGTTTGCTGACTTCCGTTGAAGAGGGTGAAGGACTTGGTTGTACAGGTCCGTAACAATCGACGGGCCCACAGACGGTGGCATTTTGACATTTGGAAATGCACTTTTTGTGGCAGCACATGGTACAGTTCTTACACTGCATAGCATCCTTTAGCCAAATTTTCTTTCCACAAAAATCACACTGTGTGGCGCGTTGAAAATGGGTTCGAATAAAATTATGTGGCTTGGACAACACCTGTGTCGTTGTATTGGTAGCGCTAGGGACTGCACAATCTGCTAAGATATTGGAAGATTTCAGTGACACCGTCTCCGAAAGGCAGTCTTCTTGAGTCTTTTCGCTAGTAGCTGACTGAGTTCTAAAAAGGGAGTGAAATGCTTAGGTTTGCACATTATAGTATAAGATATTTTAATATACTTGACCGGAGATGGACTCTTAGCTGGGCTTTTAGCTATGTTCTCACTTGCGGTAGCACTTGGATTCCCATTCCATGAAAATCCGAATAAAATGTCACCAAAGCAAAGGTTGGGGTTGAACCCAGACTGATTGGACAAAACGTGCGCTTTTCTGTGGAAATATTTATAAAACTACTATGTATGGGAGTTGCAATACAAATTTTGAAACTTACACTGGCAACAGAGTTGCGGGATTAAGAGTTACCCGCTTTAGGCATTGACTAAGACTGGTTTCGCAGCATTCGACCAATATCTGGCCAATTTGTATATTGTAGTAGCCGAGCAGTACACTCTCGCTTGCACACTTTCCGAAGACACATACATTGAGGAATCGACTATTGGAATCCAGTTGAAAGTTGCATTGATCGTCCATGTGCATAAGAGGACTAAGCGTACAATCGGGGGTTGAGTGCTGATAAAAGTAGTTGACTTCATCGAGTGGTTTTTCAGAAACTGCTGAATACTTATCATCATTTGTATTCAAAGACTTTAAATTAGTTTCATCTGATTTAATTTTGTCTTTATCCTTAAGATAGTCGGCGCTCTCACGGCTTATCGTCTTCTTGATGGCCTTTGCAATTATATTTGATTTTTTGGGTGAATTGGTAGGTGTGCAGCTCAGACTTGAATCGTTGCAGTTGCGACCAACACTTGACTTGATGGTCAAAAGTTTTGAGCTCATCTCGGTCTCTTCAATGTCTGACTTGACAGTGGCGGGAGTGTCGTAGAAATCGTCATATTTTTCTAGGTCTTCCAATACGGCATCGTTACGTATGATACCAGGAATGACGCGCTCAATGCGTAGACAACAGACTGTAGACTGTAGGTTCTTGACCACCTTAGCTATTTGCTGAATGGTATTTACTTGCTTACCTTCAATGGCGACAAGCGTATCACCTGGCAAGAGATTGGACTTACAGGCTGGTGTGTTTGGCAGAATCGACTCGATTTTGACCTGGCTGGTGCTCTGTTTAAATAGAATACCAATCTGTTGGTTCTTGGCTTTATGTATGATAATGTCCAATGAGATTAGTACGTGACGGTTATCCTTTTGTTGCGCCTCTATGAAGGGTACTGGCGCCAGTGTAATAGTGCAGTAGATGTGGCTGGTGCCAGGCCATGCCATCAGTCGTGACAGCTCTGCGACCCGAACGACTAGCCCTCCATTGGGCTGTATATCGCAATCACCAGATTCGTCATCTGCAGCCCAATGGAAGAAAGGTTTGTAGCGCAGCTTGTAGTTGGGAAGGGTATGTTTTCGGCGTACCGCTTTGCGTATTTGATTCGATATGAGATTCGTAATGTTTGATTGCATTTGGCGCCCTTGGTACTTTGACTCAACAACTAAGTTTAGTTCTGGGTCGCCCAAAAAGCTTAGAGACCAATGGGTGTAAGGCTTTCGCGTAAACTGAAGTCGTGCCATTCCAGATAACTGTTTTACTAAAGATTAAATTACAAATTGCGTTAGCTATAGTTGGTATAACACTCTATTATATATAATTGTTACCTTTTAACATAATGGAGCCTTTCTTGCCCAAAACCATGTCCGCATCAATCGAAGTAGAGAAATTACCGATATAGTTAATATCCAGTAACAAGTCTAAGTTCTCAATGCGCTGCTCAGCCTCGTCAAGCTCTACATTATGGACCGAAAGCGATCTGATATCAGGAAACTGGTCACCTAAATCAAGTTCCTTGATCTGAAATAGAGTTGCATTAATACTCCCTGCTTTTCAATCTATATAATAAACGCACTGTCAACTTGTCCAGAAGTTTTCCTGTTGTTGTTTTTGATAGAAGTTCATCCAATTCAATGGAAAGCTTACGATAAAACCATTTGCGTACGCCATTCGAATTCTTGAATTCATGAAATAGAAACTGCAGGACAAAATTCAAGGAAACTAACGTTGATGAGTTTTGAACGTTGTTCTGATGTAATTCGCAGGTGCTCCCTTCGGCTTGCGTTGTATTTAGATTTCGAGCTGTCTGCTTTATGTTCTAAGATATTAAAAAAAAGAATGTTGTAATTATATATTATGAGTTCCTTATCACAATTATAAGACAGATCAAAAACTATAATTACTCGCAAAACCTTTGTCGCAAAGAATTTCACAAAAATAAAAATTTAGATCGATAGAACAAAGAATCGGATACAAAATATTTCCGTAACTTGCCATTTTTACTCGACAATCGCCAGTCAAAGGCTTTTTTATTTGTTCGGTTGATCTATTGGACTGACTAGCATGCTCACTAGATCTTAATCCGATTGAAATTGTCGGGGGCATTCTGGCGTGTTTATAAAAAAAACACAAGATAAGAAATCATTAGGGACCTTTAAATTTCAACCTTAAGAGAATGGGGACAGCTCGACCCGGAAATATTAATAGAGCAGAAATATTCCATTAAATATCGAATTTTTGATACTGGTAGGGCCAAGGATCAACGGTAAACTATTAAGTTATACAACTGATAAAAGTTAAATAGTTTAATAATCTGATAATAAGCTAAAGGGTTCTTAAAATTTTGATATGGTTGAAAATACCATTTTTTGTTATTTTGTTAAAAAAAAAAGAAGCACACTTAAATGTTATAAAAATACATATGACGAAAAATGTTGCTTATATGCTTTTAATATGTTAGTATCTTATTTATTATTCTAGCTGTCATTCTATTTGACAAATGTCAACTGTCTTATGATTTTGATAAGAACCTTATAAAGTTGCAAAGGAACTTCAACATTTTACAGGCAACTTACCAGGGGTAGGGTATATTTAGCATTCATCTGTTTCTGTTCCTCACTTTCATCGGGTAGATTTGAGAATTTTATGAAAAGCAAGTACTGTAGTAATATCATGACTACGCCACCAATTAGCAGGAATATCAAACAGAGCAACAATATATTGGAAATAGGTATTTCCATTTTGCTATGTTGTTGTCGTATACGCCCTTTTCTAACACTGCATGAAACTTCAAATTGCAAGAATATTTCCTTGGCAATGTGCAACTGTTGAGTATACTCTCTCAGGTTTTCAGATATATTTGTGTGCAAGTACGGTTAACTTTATTCCAAGCATTGTCAATGTCCAAGGAAGTTGACAATATAACTCCAAATGCTAGCTAACCACTCCATCCATTTGTAGTTTTATATTATTTTCTTGTAATTTAATATACTGAATTCGATTTTTTATTTGACAATTTGAAGTTCTTAGAGTTTAGTCGGTTATTGCCAACTACAGTTGCCTAAATATACTAAAAAAAATAAATCGATACTAATACTTACGACTGCGCATGTCAGACTTTCAGCTGATTTGTATTGCATAAACATATGTTGTCACTGCTACGAAAAAATACACCACACCTCAAATATGTTTTTTTTTTTTATGTATTAAATGGTATAAGTAAATAATTTTAATTTTCGCATTTGAAAAGCGAAGATGCCAAAACGACATGACCGCAGAAATATTAAATACTTTCTTTGAAAAGCAAACATATTAATGCGATTTAATTTTTTTCGGATAGAATATTCATTAAATTAAGAAATAACATCAATAGTTAATGAACTATTACATAAAATATTAATGATATTTTTCAATTTTATGAATTTTTGCATATGTATATTTGATCGCAATGAAATGTGCCTCATGACATATAAAAATACGTTACTGACGAAATTCTTAAAAAAAAAATGTCTTACGTATTGAGAAGATTATCTTAGATGAATATTTTGTCAGATTGTTTGAGGTATCCCAAAAAGCAAAACTTGATTTACGACCGACCGTTCCCAAGGCAGACATACGATATATTGGACACATTAAAACCAAACTTGGTCAGAAAGTTTAAGACAAAAGACAATACATAAACAACTTTTTTTAAAATAATTTATCAGAAATTTTGGTGCATGAAAATGTTTTCATCACTAGATTTTTTACTCGAAAAAAGTTTTTTTTTTTATAAGATATCAGAAGTTTTGGGAAATTGTTAAATATATTGACATTATATTTGGTCGAAAGATGTTAAGTGTTTGTAGAAATATATGTCAGTACCTTCGACAAGAAATTAATAAAAAATAAGATCACATTAAATCAAAGTTCGTTGCAGAGAGACCCTTAAAGTTTAATTAATTTGAATAAATTTAAGCCCGCATTATTACAAACAAAACCAAAGTATCTGGCAACACTGGTTCTTTTGCATCCACAAGCATGAAGGTAATATATTTTCACAAGAATATACAGTGAACCACTAATGTCTTCATACAGCATACATTTGTCAAATTTGCGTATAATAAAGATGTTTTGATGCGGGTTTCTTATATTAATCTTTTATTCAATTAAATCCCGTTCTAATGATGTAAAAATTTTTTTAACCCATTGAGTACCCATCAAAAATTTTTGAATTTAAAAAAAAGTAAGTTTTTCAACTTTTTTCCTCGATTTTTTCCAAAAAATATTTTGATGCAGAAAAATTCTTTAAACAATTCTAAGAGTGACTGCAAATTTTTCAAAAATATTTTTGCTAGTATTTTTTATAATTATTAATTGGCGGGAAGCTTTTACTCAAATCTTTGTTGAAAATATGGAAAATAAAGGTCAAGTTGTGCCAAATACAATAATTGTTAAGTTATTAGAAATGTGGGTACAATGTTGTAGTTGTGGATTGTCGATGTTATGTCTTATTTTAGAAAAAAACTAACCGAAGTGCTTGTGTACCGTGGAGTGAAAACCTAGTTTCTGCCATTTTCTGCCAAAAAGTAATTATGCAAATGTTTACTCTGAACTGTGATCTTAAACTTGTCATTAACACTTTTTGTCCAATTTCTCTTTAAAAACACATGTTTCAGCTGTGCATTAATGCAAGAAAATCGGCTTTTTTCCCGTAGTAAGATAGGGTGGGGGGTAAAGACATGGTCAAATTAAATATCAAAAATAATTATAAATTCTAATTTTGCCTGATTAGCAAACATGCGAAGAATGAAATATTTCTCCTCATATTTAAGTTTATAAAAAATATTGTACCTTTTAAATGTGTAGGAAAAATGAGGGGGGGTGAAGACAATTTCCAACTAAAAAACAAAAAAAATTATAAATTCGACTTTAGCCTAACTAAGATGCATGCCAAATTTGAAGTCCCCATCATTACATTAATATTTTATATAAGTGTATTACACATATTTCTCATAGTCGGATGGGGAGCGGTCCAATTAAAAAAAAAAAAATACAAAATTCTAAATTAGTCTAGCTAAGGTTCATTATAATTAGACTTTTCTAAATTTTTCAACATTTTTTTTAAATTTTTCTAAATATTTCCATTTTTTTTAATTTTCAAAAAAAAAGAAATTATTAATGGTAATTAAAATAGTTTTTCACAAGCATTAAGTAATGCCACTGAAAAATTGTCATTACTTTTCATTTTCAATGCCTTCTGAAATGAATTTTCATTAGCACTAGTTTTTTCAAAGCTAGTGAAATTCGATTTCATTAGCAGTACCATTTTCAATGCCTACTGAAATGAAATTTCATTAGCAGTACTTTTTTCAATGCCAATGAAATGACAAATTCATTAAAAAAAAGTAGTGAATTAGGAACAACTCTGCTGTATACATATAGGCATAAAATCCGTAAAAACTCACATCTTGTGAAATTTACTTAAAAAAAAAATTAAATTTACATATTTAAACAATAAGCATGATATTTAATTTACTAGGATAAGTATACCTAGTCCACATTGAAATAAATTCAGTTTTTCATGCCCGATTTCATTAAAAATTATTTTTGAAATGGAGATTTTGTATTATAAAGATTATTTGACAAAATCTCTCCAGCGTCAAAGCTCATCAAGTGCAAAGAAATCACTTAGTTTTGATAAAAAATGTTATTTACGGAAATAAAAGTTTAAATAGATTAATTTATACATACACTTGACAAAATAAATGGACCCATCGCACTTTTTAGGTACAGGGTCGAAAAAACCAAAAAAAAATCGGGCTACAACGTCGCACAGTGGCGTGGTTTGAGTTTTTATGTTGCAAAAATCGTAACTTTTGAACCAAATGAGATAATCAAATAATTTAAAGGGCATATAACTCTTTAACCTATGAAATAAGTGTTGCCACGCCCCCTAGATGCATATTTATGGGCTTATTTTAATTATTCGATTATCCTATTTGGTTAAAAAAAATACGATTTATGCAACCTAAAAACTTAAACCGCGCCACTGTGCGTCGGAGCCCAACATCAAAGCACTTGTGCTGGAATGAGATGCAACAACTGTTTCCTTTGCTAATATTTAACCATTTCAAACCACGAAGCCGAAATAAATACTTACATTTTAAGGAATCCGAGCACTACGCTTTGAATTAACAAAATCTCACTCGTATTATGTCTTATGATGATTTTTAACAGCGCGTCGGCATTGTCGACGCTGCTTTGCGGCTGCGCAATGCAAAGAAAACTTGAAGTTTCTTTATTTGTCGTACCCCTCGCAGACAACATCGGCTGTTAATGACTAAGCTACGCTTTTTGGCCGTAGATCGAATTCAGTGCAACGGCAACTCTTGAACGGTACTGTTAGCTTTGCGGGATTTTTGTTTCGTATTCATGGTAGTTTCTTTTTGATATTTGTTCGCCAAACCCAATCGAAAATAAATATGTTGTTTTTCGTATACATACATTTTTTTTTATTTCTATAATGATTTTTTGATTGTTGAGTGAAAAGAAAAAATCAAATGTGAAAATACATTTGGAAAATTACACGTGGAGAATACTGGTAAAAGCATCACCAGTTAAAAGTGAAAAACTAAATGCTTAGACGTTTGAAACAGTTTTTATTTTCGATCTGGTTTTGGTAGCTGCTGTTTTAGTTGTAGTTGTTGTGTGCTGGCCAACAGAGCATAAAGCAACGTAGATTTGCGCAGGCGCCGCAGATTGCATAAATTTCTGAAGCAGCCACAAGATATCAACAACAACAACAACAACAACGAATACAATAGCAATACCAACAATGCGTGTAGTTCACTTTTAACATTAATTTTTCAACGTTTCTTGACTCATACATCTAAAATACAAAAAGCTGTTTTGTAGACGAAGGAAACCAGTTAGCTACGTTTAACAGAATTACCAACACCACCAATAATAACACCAACAACGAGACCGACAACTAGCAACTGCAATTTGCACGGAATTTAAAAAGTACAACTATTAGTATCCCGTAAAAGCCTTGCCGCCAAAATGCTTCCGGTAAGTTTGCGTAGTGTTTAGTAAAACAGTCATTTGTGAATTTAATGTTTTTCACTTTTTTGAGCAATTGCTTTAATTTTGTCAGAACTAAAAGCTTTTAGGCAATTTCTATTACAATTATATTTATCCGATCTTAATGCGAAATATTTACCATCAAAATAAGATTTCAATCCAAAAAACTGTGTGTGTACATATGGTATATTCTCGCCAGTTAACGCTGTACAAGAAATACATAAGTATATACCTTATGAGGTATTTCTCTCTTCTATTTATGTATATAAATTGCAATGAACACAATATACCCTTGTACCCAACAAGAAATGGGTATAAAAAACTTGAAGATGCGTCAAGCGAAAGTTGTCGCGACGACCCATCGACCGGTCTAGAGTCAATCTCAAGGGCACTGCTGCAAATACAAAAGTATCACAGTCAGCATCTAAACTTAAGCAGTTCAAGGAAGTCGATTTCAGCGATGCCACTTGACAAAATGTCAGCTATTTTCACATCGCAATTTTCAAAAAATTATAATAATAAATTAAAATTTAAAAGTTGAACAACAGGTTTTATTTAGACAACATCCTCATTTACCAGTTTAACATACAAAAGTCTGCTAATTTTTTCGTATTCATTATATTCACAACTTAAAAGGAATATGTAAACATTGAACATCGCTAAACAGAGTTTGAATGAAACATACATACATACATATGTATATATTTTATTCATTGCAATTTATGAAATAGGAAGGAGGCCCAGAAGACCCGTAAAATGCACTGAAAAGCACTGGAAATAAGTGGACATCAAAGCGTTTTCAAAATTTTGCCATTTCTTTCATGTATTATGGTCAATCAGCTCAATAAATCACTTTACGATCGTGCAAATATAAAGATAGTTATGGTTATTTTAAGTTTTTGAGCAATGCAAATACCTGAATGAATGCAGTAATTTTTAAATATTTTTTCATTATGTTTAAAAACCCCTTAAAGTAAAATTAAATTTAATTTCTTTAATTGCTTAAAACGCTTTAAAGAGATCCAGTGACGAAATCAAAATTTTATGCAATACGTGAAGTCGCTAAAAGAAATATATGTTTTAGAAAAATTTGTTAAATCCCGAAGACAAGTATTCGATTTATGTAGTTAAAAAATTTCAAGCGATCAATTAATGATGCAGTGCACGTAACCCAAAAACCCGGTTCTGCGAGGTTCGGTTTATAACCGGTTTGCAGCCTTGATGCAAACTAGTCATTTTCCCGGATGAAACTTGTTATGTTACTATTTTTTCGATTTTCGTAATATCTTAACAAAATTATCGTTTCTTGTTATAGTGTTGGTTACTTAATTTAAGGAGCATCGATGGCTTTGACGTTGCTTTTCCTCTGTTTATAACATAAAGTAGATCTACATTAAAAAATTTAAATAAAACTCTAAATAATGTATGGCAGTCGATATTTGTGACTTCAAAAGTACAAGCACAAAAACAGAATCTCTGGCATTTAAAAAACACGACATTCCTAACGGACGTTTTTAAGACCCATTTTCTTATAAATTTCAAGAAATTATCAGAAAATAACTTTTTTTTGAGGCATTCTTCATAAATTTACTTTTCTATTATTCTTATTATTATTATTTACAAGTTAGTGCGGAATTAAAATTACGTCTGACTTAAATTCTAAGCTATAGTAGCTGAGGCCTTAAGCTTCTAATAATTGGTGAAGTGTAAAAAAGTGGTTTTATATGGAGCTCGCATCAGAATATCAAAGAACCTGATCTTGCTGAACAAAAAATACAAAAATACCGAATTTGGTGCTTTTAGCTGTTACCACTTCTGAGATTAACAGACAGACGAACATGGCTATATCTGTTGATACTGATCAAGAAAATTTAAGCTTTATGTCACGCCTGTTTCTGCGTGGTACAAAACTTGAACAAACTTAATGTACTCTTGACTTTTGTATAAAATGTCGAAGAAAAAGAAACAAAGAAAAGTGAGAGCTAATATCAAAATGCAGAGTTGTGTCCAATCTGGACAATTTGGAACAATAGTTGCAAATTCCGAAGAGAATTTTAAAAAATCATGTTTTCAGAAAAAACTAAAAGAGAAATCTGAAAAAGTGATAAGTGTTAACTAAACATTAATACAAGTTATTATATCACGCTATTGGCGAAAGCATCACAAAAGGTGCGAAAGACAACTAGCAAAATACAGGAAAAATGGAAAATTTTGTATGACTGTCCGATCGGATCGACATATAAATCGATAAAATATTATTCCTTTAATATCGTTCGTCACAATATTGGTTATCAGAAATTAAGTTACCATTCGCTTGAAATACAGTGCTAAATCAGTTAAAAACAAGCGAGCTCGATTGTGAGAGACCCTGCACTTATTTTGTGTATTCATGAAATAGATTAGATTAGATTATTTTTAAATGTTGAGTTCGTCGATCAGCTGTTCATAAAAAAGGTGCAGTGTGACCAGAAAGTTATAATTTGATAATGTGTATGAACGTTTACTTCGATAAAATAATTTGGACACAATTTTTATTTACTTACATTCTGCTGAGTTTTCAATATAAAGAACTACTTATGTTAGTTTTCTGCTTAAATAACTATATTGTATATTAAATGCAGAAAAGTTACCAAATATATCCCAGTCGGATATTATGAAGCTCGGAAATAGGCTGAAGAAGTAGGAGATAAAAAATCTTAGAAAAACAATTTTCACCCTTTCTTTTGTCATTTTGTGTTTTCGAACCTTTTTTTTTTCAATCAAGAAATCAAATTCTAGTCATTGTGCAAAAAATGTCGAACCTGCTGATTACGATTTGGTTAAATACAATTAAAATCTAATTATAATCTGTTTCAGGAATTCTCAAATTGTGTAAAATGCCTAAAAATGTTTCGTTATACTCTACACTGCTAAAAATTGTTTTCTAATTAACTTCCGACTTGCTCTTGTAATTTGATGTTCGATGTTAAGTTTTGGAAGCAAAAGGCAGTGTGGAAAATTCTAAAACAAATATGATCTGCTTAAGATAAGGAGGAATGTAAATTCCCAGATTGGTGTCTCTGACTATATAGCCTCTAATAATAAACAAAACGCTTTGACAAACCCTTTGTTCTTTTTAGCACAGGGTCTAAAAATACACTCACTTTTACTTTTTCCATTCAAATTCAGTGCCTAACTATGAGCTTCATTTCGATTTCGTTGAAGATTAATAGATTTATTTTGATTTCTGGTGGTTTATTTAACATTCGCTGTCTGCCGGTTGACTGCTCGTAATACTTGGGCAGATGATATTGATGGTCAACTCACCACTAACACAATTTACCTGTCATGCAAATTTTCGGTTAATAATACAAAATAAAAAATACAGCTACAACAATGCGTGTGCTGCCGTTACGTAAGAAAAAAAACTTGTTTGCCTTATGCATATTTCTTTAGCAGACTTTATAGGTCTCTTTTCGATAATGTTCGCTGGCTCACAAATATTTTGAACAGCATTCCAGCTTACGGGCGGGGCAAAACAAGTTTAAAGTGACAAGTGTAAAAGACTGTATAACTGCCCATCAACTTTTGATGTGAGCTCCTAAATATGCGATGTTACGTGTACACCGCATGGTTATCTCATTAACGTTCCCATTGAGCAGCGGATTTGTGTATGTATGTATGTGTGCACGTACGCATCGAGCATAATCAAAATGTAAGCGGAAGTGATGCACCCTCATCGCGTTGCCTAAGAGGTTGAATCTCTTTTCACAGCGGGCGTAAAATCGCATGAGCAATAAGTTTGGCAAACAACGCCAACTTCAAATAACTTATTCAAGATACTTATTTAAACATTGTACACGTGAAATTATACATCTCAGGGAGCATATTGAGTGCACAAGTGCACTTTTTCTATTTTATTGCCTGCTTAATTTATACTCGTATTATCAACTAATAAGAAGGAAAGATAAACGGATTTAAAGACTTCGATGGTGTAAGCAAGCCAAGAGTAAAACCTTGTTTGTACTTTTGTTCTAATATTTGTTTTTAAATAACCGCTTGTTTGGTAGGAAATCGATAAAACTCTAAAATTGGCGGTGGGATTCGATTCTTATTAGTTTAAATAATTGTTAAGCTCAGCGGAATATTATTGATATAGATCATTAATGCCCTATTGCAGTAAATTCCGTCATTCAACGTTTTCTTTGAGCCAATCAAGTGTCAGGCAAAATAGTGTCGATATAGCCATGTCCAAAAGCATACGCAATTCAAAAAATAAGCGGGCTCCACTTTCCACAATTTGCAGACCCTGGGCCCTAGCACTAAGATACTGATATAAACATAAATAGTTACGCCAAAAAAAATTTTTATATTTTTTTTATAATTTTCAATTTTTTATGAATTTTATTAACACGAATGTTACTTAACATAAATATAATTTAAATGTAAGAATGAAATGTAAGAGATTATCGATATTTCGATAAGCACAAAAAGACGAAAAGAACAAGAGAAAGAAACAAGAAGAAGAAGTTTTTTAAGCGCTCGCTCGCTCACTCGCTCGATTGCTCGCTTCATAATTTATAACTTAACTTTCTGTAAATAAATGTTATCTATCTTTATATATAAAACTCTTTGTCCTGACTGACTCACTGACCATTCAACTGATCGTTCCATGAACCATGACACCTACATACAGTGAACCACAAATGTCTTCATACAGCATAAATTTGTCAAATTTGCGTATAATAAAGATGTTTTGATGCGGTTTTCTTATATTAATCTTTTATTCACTTAAATCCCGTTCTAATGATACCAAAATTTCTTTAACCCATTAAGTACCCATCGAAAATTTTGAATTTGAAAAAAAGTCAATTTTTCAAAATTGTTCCTCAATTTTTTCCACAAAATTTTTTGATGCAGAAAAATTCTTTAAACAATTCTAAGAGTAAAGCATAATATCCAGTAGTTGAAAATATTTTGGACGCTCAAAATGTTCGATGTTTTGATGTCGGACCTTACAGAATTCAGTGTGACAGCATAATACCAAAAATCACTAAAAAGTTGAGAGATTGTTGGTCCTATGCTGCTGTGGTCACACTGTTGCGTCAACTGTGCACATAAAATAAACAAAATAAATCAATTAAATTAAATTGAAAATAATTGAAGAATGAAAATGGACAATACGGTCATAAGACGATTGGTAGCAACTAATACCCTAATTATGGGATTAATGACCACTTATATTGTACTAAAAGAGGTTAGATCCCACAGAATCGGTCTATGTTGCACCTCTTCTATTAGCTTAATTCGCTCTTCATCATCAAAGAGCTCAATGCGGCTCTTATTTTGTTGCTTTTTTGGCTCCATTGCTGCTCAAAATGATTTCGACTAGTCGAAACACTGAACGAATCGATGTTTTGAAAGGTCAAAAAAAAAAGCTGCCAGCTGTCATTAAAGAGTGTTGTAAAACACCCAAAAATTTTCTGAGCTGCCCAAATTTAGGTACTGGATACAAGGGTTTAGAAATAGCCTTACAAAATAATTTCGAGCCAGTTTGCAACCCTTTTTTTTATATGGAGTTGATACCTCTCAAACTGGTTTTTCAACAACTGGATACTATGCTTAACTGCAAAAAAATTTTTTCAAAAATATTTTTGATAGTATTTTTTATAATTTTTTGAAAACTGCAAAAAAGCCACTTTTTGTGTGAAAAGTAGGAAAAATGGGTTAAAATCGTCATTTTTAGGATTTTTAAAAAATTATAAAAAATACTAGCAAAAATATTTTTTATAATTTTTTGAAAACTGCAAAAAAGCCACTTTTTGTGTGAAAAGTAGGAAAAAGGGGTTAAAATCGTCATTTTTAGGATTTTTAAAAAATTATAAAAAATACTAGCAAAAATATTTTTGAAAAATTTTTTTTGCAGTTACTCTTAGAATTGTTTGAAGAATTTTTCTGCATCAACAAATTTTTTGGACAAAATCGAGGAAAAATTTTGAAAAATTGACTTTTTTTCAAATTCAAAATTTTCGATGGGTACTTAATGGGTTAAAGAAATTTTGGTATCATTAGAACGGGATTTAAGTGAATAAAAGATTAATATAAGAAAACCGCATCAAAACATCTTTATTATACGCAAATTTTACAAATTTATGCTGTATGAAGACATTAGTGGTTCACTGTATGTACATGAAATACTTGACTAGCTTTAACCGGATGCGTAAGACGAAAGTAAATTCACAATCTGAGAGTTTGGCAGAGATATCGGAAAAATCAAAAATATTTTTATACTTTCGGCCCAGCGCAAACAGGTATTTAAGTTAAAATGCAGCGGGACCGCTGTGCGCAATGTGCGAAAAGGCCAAATATTTGTCGAACCCATAATTAAAATAAATACAGGGTCTCTTAACTTTGTCTCAAATCTGCATAACAGACCCCATAAAGTACATACATATGTATATTCTTGATCAGCATCAACAGCCGAGCCGATATAGCCATGTCCATTCGTCCGTCTGTATGAACATCTAGATCTCAGAGACTATAACAGCTAGAGACTCCAAAATTGGTATGTAGGTTCATCTATATTACAAGCACTTTAAGTTTGTTGTAATGTAATTTCTTAACGTCATCAAAAAATAATTAAGATATTCATATGTTGCTTACAAGGATTTAATTTAAAAGATAGAGATTCCTTAATAGACATAGACGAAGACAATATTATTCACCATGTTTGCTGAAAATTTCTTGGCGATCGGATAGTAAAAAGCGAAGATATTAAAGAACTAAATTTTCCCATATATGCAGTATTTCAACAGCAACAATCACAATTAGACAATAAATTGGATATCAGGAATTTTGAGGTTTAAAATGCTTTTGTGAAGATGTGTTATTTAGATTATTCCCCAAAATCTCTGGCAACATTAATAAGTTTATCAAAATGCAAACAATCCTTAAGCCTACTTCCCACTTAACGCAAATCGGTCGCGGGATGAAAAACTCTAAAGCCTAATTTTCACTTGACGGGAAACGGCCTTGAAATAAATAGCTCTATATTAAAAAGAAATTGCAAGAATTATTTGTTGTATTGTAATAAATAAAATTTGAAAATATAAAAATGTAAGAAAATGATAACAACTTTGAGAAATGTTAAATAATTTCAGGAATTTAAAAATTTAAAATTTTTTCAAATTATTAACATTTTTCAATATCTTAACATATTAAAGCATTTATTTTAGCATTTTTCAAAATTGCACAATGTGCGAAAGGCGACTAGCAATATATACAGGAAAAATTAAAATTTTGCGATGACTGTCCGATCAGGTCGAGTTATATACCGATCGAAAGGTATACTTTTAACTAACAAATGTGCATACTAAGGCTGATGATGATGATTTTTTTGCAAATTGCGAGAAAGCTTCTTTTTGTATGACAAAGAGGAAAAAAGCGTTTAAATAGTCGTTTTTAGCAATTTAAAAAAAAATCGTAATTAATACTAGCAAAGAGATTTTTGAAAATTTTTTTTGCAGCCACTCTTAGAATTGTTTGAAGAATTATTTTGCATTAAAATATTCTTTTTTAAAATGGAGGACAAGAGTTGAAAAAGTAGACTTTTACAAAAATTCAAAATTTTTGATGGGTACTTAATGGGCTAACGAAATTTTTGTGTCATTTAAAAGGAATTTAAGTGAATATAATATTAATTTAAGAAACCTGCATTACAAATTTTTGTTATGATAAATTTTGACAAAGTTAGGGTGCACACAAACTTTATTGATTGACTGTATTGCTAGTCGCCTTTCGCACCCTTCTTGCTGCTTTCGTCACTAGCGCGAACTGCCGTCCGCAGCGATTCTCATGGATAGGAATATACAAATTTTCTGCAAATAACTAACTGCTCTTTTTGAGCTGCGTTAAAAGTATCTCTTTGACGATAGAGTTGCTCGCCAAGTTAAAAAGGGACGTGGTTAAATTCTAAACCAAAATTGAGCTGTGTGCACACTTTGGGAGTATAGTTACCAAATTGGATTGTTCTTTCTCCTATTTAATGTAGCTCTGTTGTCTAAATCTTCGATTTGTTTGATGAAGGGAAATATTTTGGGAGGGTTTTTGCTTATTTAGATTTTATTATGTGCTCGGTCTGGACAAGCGGCATCGTATACTTTCTGAGGACAGACTTAATGTGACAATGAATTGATAGAAATTTATATTCATATTTGAGCATAACATAGCAATGCAGATAAATTGCGATGGAAATCCGACATGTTATTGATCGTTCACGAGGGCTTAAATTTAATATGGAACGCGACTTTTCTTTTTGGGATGCATCGCTGACTGCTGATATTGCTGACCCAATCCCCGAGGCAAATCTTGTCCATATTTTCTCCTAAACTAACCCGTGTTAGACAACCGTGGCTCATAAATTTGTAGACGGTATCAACTTTTGCTTTTTTCGGCAAACTGTCACGCCAAAACGCGATTAAGAAAGTCAAGGAGACTATAACTGGTTGCATCCAGTCAATGTCAATGACTGCACGCAATTGACATTAACTCGGGTGCTTCTTGCCATCTGCAGTTGCTTTTAGCTTTTAATTGGCATGTTAGTTGTCGCAGCTGTTTCCATTTGGTGTTCGTCTGCAAAAGATAAGAGGAACAGCATTTCACCAACAACCGATATAGCAAACCGGTGGCAAAGTTTGTGATGAAAGTTCGCATTTACGAGTATGTATTCATTATCCCAGGCGCGACAATCCCCAGTTCGACAGTCATGACTTCGCATGGTCGGAGTCATTGACGTCAACTGTGATATTTCTTTGGTCTTTTCTTTTTCTTCTTGACGTGATTCATGATTGAATATGGGCAAATTGTTTTTGCAATGCATGTGAGAGGCATAATTAAACATATCCGAACTTACAAGCTATGAATCTTCTTGATCAGTGTCACGTCTAGTTGAGTTGATTCTGCATGTCTGTATTGTTGTATTTATTCGACGTCGACTAAAAAAAGTTGTCAAGAAATTAATAGCATTCAAAATAAAGATATAAATCTGTATTGAAATTTTCAATTAAATTAAGTAATATAATATTTTAACTTATTCATTATTTCAATTAAAATCTGTTGCTTACAAAAAATAAAATGCTTATTTTGTAGAGTATAAACAGTTTGCCTTTCGGCACAGCGCCATAGGTGTTTTAGGTACAACGAAGCGGAAACTTTTTGCGCAATGTGCAGACAGGCAAACTACTTTTATGCATTGTGGCCATTGAGAATGGGCAAAAAAGGGTATAATGGTTTTGTGAAATGTATGCAATAAAGCAAATAAATTCTTGATCAAGATCAACAGTCGAGTCGTCCTGGCAGTCTGAGACTGTAATGTAACTTCCATAAAAACGATCGGCTGAAAATCAACCTTTAGTCAGAAAAATTTTGTTGCTGTTTGTTTTTTCAAATAGGCTCACTATATTATTCATATATTTTGCTGCCATAGGCACGATTACAGGTAAATTTAGAATTCTCCACAAATTTCAACCAAAATTGCAAATTGGGAATTTTCTATTGTCTTATACAAACATCCTAGCCTAATTTGGCTCAAGTCGGTATACAATAATTGTTCTAAGAACAATTAGTCGGAAAGTAAGAGAATATGAAAAACTTTTTTGTTTCTTAAGATATCCCAACCAAACTCACAGATTGTGTATTTGGGACTCTCTTCACCTGTCGCTTTCTTTTTATTTGTTCAGGAGCATTCACTGTACTTTTTTCGACCTCCCTTTTTTGCTATTTTTATACTTCCAGATATCTTGAAGCAAGCATTAAAAATTTCGATGTTTTTTCCCCTCCAAATGCAATTTTTGCATAAGCTCTCTTTTTACTTTTTTGTTGACAAACATTCAACAGGCAATAAATGAACTGACTTCTAATTAAATTGATTTCAAAATATACGAAAGTGGAAAAAACATTAACGGGTGCTTATCTGTGCGGGTATGTTTAGGCACAGTATTGCTTCAAAAAAGTGCGACACTTATAAGGGCCCACGCTGTAAACGCAATCTTTAGCGCTCTACTGAAAAACTCTTGTAAGCAATGCTAGATCTAATCATTAGGTGAATTAGCATAGACGACACTGTTAATGTCTCTACGAGCTCTACAAAATGCGAAAATGTTAACACTATAGAGTAAATTTGTTCAAAAACTTCTACAGTAGGGTGTAAAATAGTTCTGCTGTAGAACTCAAGCCTAACTCAGCGAGTGACTCTATTCTCTACCCCCTCTTATGAAAAGACTATAGAGCACACGAGGCTTTCTGATACATATGTATCAGAGAGCTGCAACGGGTAGATTCGAGTTGAATTGGTCGCCGTTGCCAAAAATCAAATCAAATCAAATCACTAGTCGCCGCTCTAAAAATCGAGTAGGCTGTACGACTTGTTACTCGCTGATACTCGTTGAGTCAAACTGATCGGAAAACGAGTATAGAATCGATCGCTCATTCGATCATGATGCGAGTAACTCGTTTTTAAATGTGCGGGACGGAGCGGGCAATTTGAGCGGGGAATGTGTCGGTCGACCCAAATGTGCGAGCAGAAAATATAAAGGTCTACACTGAAACAAATTATTGAGCCGCATAATAATTATATGAGAAAAAACCAATTCTTTAAAATAATAAGGTCTTCAAACCTACTATTTTTTTCGCTCAGTGTACAAAAGGTCGCGGATCGCCGGCAGCGCGAGTTTTATGACGGCCATAAAAAAGGGTCAAAAAAATCAAAACGATCAAAACGACCCAAAACGAGTGTCTAAAACGAGTATCAGAGCGGGTAGCCCAGCGCTCAGACAGCGCTCACGCTTACATTGCAATGTATGAAATTCGGGGGTGGGTTTCGCTGTGACGTAGCACACACGACTCGCGTCGAGGCATTTTTGACCCTTTTTTATGGCCGTCATAAAACTCGCGCTGCCGGCGATCCGCGACCTTTTGTACACTGAGCGAAAAAAATAGTAGGTTTGAAGACCTTATTATTTTAAAGAATTGGTTTTTTCTCATATAATTATTATGTGGCTCAATAATTTGTTTCAGTGTAGACCTTTATATTTTCTGCTCGCACATTTAGGTCGACCGACACATTCCCCGCTCACATTGCCCGCTCCGTCCCGCACATTTAAAAACGAGTTATTCGCATCATGATCGAATGAGCGATCGATTCTATACTCGTTTTCCGATCAGTTTGACTCAACGAGTATGAGCGAGTGTTTCTATCCAAACAGATCACAAGCAAAGACGAACCAAATCACAACGGGTTCACATCAATATTCGAGTATGAGCGTGCACTTCTTACCCGTTGCAGTTCTCTGATATGTATGTACAACGGTAGCCAAAAGTATTTTGGCACCCTTAAGGTCAAATTTTGTCCTTAGTTCATGTAAAGTTTGGAATCAATGGAAAGGTTTTTTGCAGTTTTCAAAAAATTATAAAAAATACTAGCTAAGAGATGTTTTAAAATAATTTTTTTGCCTGTTTTAGCATAAATTCTTTTTTTCAAAATACGTACAAATTACATAAGAATTGTGTACCATTTTACATGTATTTTGTACTAATTTATATGCATTTTGTACGTATTTAGTACCAGCGTGCGGTTCGTTTCGACGATGCTGGTGGCAAAAATCTTTAAATTATCGGGTTGAAACTCGAACTATACATTCTCAATACTTCAAAGCATTTTTGGAAAAATTTTTGTAATTTTATATTTTCTAATTTTTTTTTTAATTAAAAACAATAGTAAAAATTTATGTTAATTTTTTTATTTTATTTATATAAATTTAAAAAAAATTTAAATTTCTTGAATAAATGTTAAGTGAAACAAAATATTTTTTATGCACTCGCTTAGGTATCGATGCGTGTTTAAAATGGCAAAAAAATACGAAAAGTTTCTCGTTAAAAATTGGAAACCTTAGAATTAGTTACAGATTACGATTTTGACAACCGCTAGGTGCATTTTGTTTATTTCATACAAATTGACCCACTCTAATGTACATATAAATGAATTAATTAATCATTTATACACACTGCTCGACACACATAACTGTAAGTATCTTTACTATTTATGTTTCTAGGCATGATTCCACACCTGCCGGCATTAAAAACTTTACACTCAAAAGTGAAGATGATGTCATTTTTTTTTAACTACGCCCCCGCAGTGTGCGTGGCAACAGTTTAAAATAAACTGGTTCTACCTGGCATTATAGGAAGTCTACGTTTCAAATTTGGTGCTTCTAGCTCTTACCATCTCTGAATCCCATTTGTTCCTTCGGACAGACGGTCAAGGGTATACTCAGCTGTTGATGCTACTCAAGATTATATATACTTTATGGAGTCTGCCACGCCTCCTTATGTCTGTTACATACGTTTCAAAAAATCAATGTACCCTTTTTTGCCCATATAAACATTTTTGATTCTTATCATAATTTGATGATTGACACAATAAGAACAAGGTCTTTCACAATTGAGTTTGCTCGACTGAGCCTTAATATCCAGTTTCGTGTTCAAGGCTAACCTGACGTATACTTGATGTAAAGTGAATATCTCAAACAAAAACAATTTTAGATGAGAAATGCAACTTTAGGCATGTACCTACATACATATGTACATATGGAGAAACATAATTATTATGTATGCAAGCAATTCGCAGGCGTAACGCAAAAATGTGGCCAGCGTTGTCGTTACATAAGCCGCGGGCTTCCAGCTGCATTTGCAGTTGCCGCTTTGGGTAAACTCAAAACAAACAAAAAAATGCCATAGTTGTCCGTCAGACCGTTTGTCAGTTTGGCCCAGTGTTGCAACTTGTCGACATCATCGGCAAACTTGCTGGTCATAAATTGGCTGGGGAGCATTGGTAGCACCAACTCTAGTAATGAGTCTGTGTCGAATTCAATCGTTTACTTCGGTCTCCGCAATTTAGGCTATCCTTATTTTAAGTGATTCGCAAGTTTTGTTGCAGATAACTTGTTAAATTGTGTAACTAAATCAGTTGTTGTCGCTGCCGATTCTGTTGTACGCCTGCGGCAACATGGTAACCCGATGTGTCTTGTTTCTTCTCATTTCGTTTTGCAAAAACATACACACACTGAAACATTGTATGTATGTATTTCTCCATGTTGCGTACATTAGATTTCTGCATACAGGCACCATGAGTGCAACGTACCTTAATTTTAAATACACTATTCATGTAAATATGCCTACGTAACTGCCTAATGGATTTACATATTTATATGCATGGAATAAAAATTAAATTACTACTAAAATATTTTTCTGTTTTTCAAACAAAAATAATTCAAAATCAAACTAAACTCAACAACCAAATATTAATGTAAATTTTACAATATTTCAATATTCTTTAGCTCAATATATAATTGTTATTAAGTTTAATATTGAAAGCTAGGTTTATTAGTTGTTAACAAAACCAAAATAAATTTGCTAAAACATAAATACTATTTATAATAACCAAAATATGTGCAATACAATGTAATTCAGTTAAATATTACAAATTTATAGATATTTGCAGATATAGTATTCTGAAAAGTTGGTACCCGGTTGTGGGAGGGTAAAATTGTGCCCAAAGTCGTCTTGAAGCGAAAATTTGTTTGGATGTGTGAATCGTATAATATGTGTGTGCGCATGTATGGGTTCTATGTTGTATGTTGTGTTGAGAGAATTTGCAACAGCGCTTTGTTTCTTTGTTGATGCCAATCATGCCTGAATTAAATTAAATACTTACATATAAATATGTATGTACATTAGAGTGCATCGATTTTTTTCACAAAAAATGGTAACCCATTTTCGTAATCTGTGGTCAATTCTAAGATGTTTTCACGAAGAAACCATAGTTCTAAATTGAATTCCTGGTCCGCGCTTTTTGAGTTGAAAATTCATTTTTTTGAACATTTATATCTTGGGTGTTTATGGACCGATCCTGACAAACTTGGTGTCAATACTCTTGTTAGGACCAGGACTTTTAAAACTCCACAAAACATAAGGACGAAATGTCCTTTAAGCATAATTTTCATCCTTGGAACGATGATTTCCTGGTTCAATTATGTTAAGGTATATCCTAAAAAATTAGTCATCATTTAATATAATTTTGGCCCAAAGGACATTTTTATCGACCTTGAACTTTAATTTTTATTAACAGAAAATTTACAAAATATTTTAATACAATTTTAATAAAATACGTCCTGGTCCTAACAAGAGTATTGACACCAAGTTTGTCAGGATCGGTCCATAAACACCCAAGATACAAATGTTCAAAAAAATGAACTTTCAACTCAAAAAGCGCGGACCAGGAATTCAATTTAGAACTATGGTTTCTTCGTGAAAACATCTTAGAATTGACCACAGATTACGAAAATGGGTTACCATTTTTTCATTTTTTCGGGCCCATACAATTCGATGCACTCTAATGTACATACTTGGTAAAACAAATTGCATTTGTTTAATTTTTAAACTTGATGAATTTACAAAATTAACAATGTTCTTTTTATAAAGTAGGGGTAATATAGTTTTGAGGGTTTTGAGGGCCCGTGCAAGCTACGGGCTCTGCCCGTCGACTGAATCGCCAACAGAAAAAATTTCTTTTCGACCTCAGGCTCACAGCAAATTTTCACAGTGGACTGAATCCAAAGACATTTTCTTATAGGTTATTTGCTTAGTGATACGACCCTGATTGTGGGCTGAACGAATGTTGCTGCATCCATTTGCATATAATTTATTAATTGTATGCTTAGAATTCTTCGCAAATCTCCAACAGCGCTTTACCTTGGGCTCAACATCGTTATCTTCTAGCAGCCACAGCCCAATTACAGAACACGCAACAAGTTTGGCTTCTTCTACTGAATACATTTATTTATGAAGAATTAATGAAACTCTTAAGTCACGGTAAAAACAATTTAAATTTTAAGGAACATTTTTGTTTATTTATTTTGTTATTGTCAATCAAATAGCAGCCGACACAACAATTTAAATAAAACATTGAAATAAACAAAATTTTAAATTACAAAATAAATTAATGTTAAAAACCAAAAAAAAGATGAAGACTATTGCTGAATTTCTGAGTTCCAGTTCAAGCCCCAAACAGTAAAAATAGTTTGGGAACCATAGGCATGATCCGTACTCAAGAATCGGACGAGCAGGCGACGGGTATAAAACTTTAGTAACACAGTATATGTTAAGGATCGTCGAATTCCTTGCACTATCTCTTAATAAACCCAGGAACTTTATTGAGTACTATAGCAATATGTTTATCAAATTTCAGAATTACACCCAAGTCATTAAGTTATAACTCGTTGACAGAATATGGGGTGGTCTTAAGCATCCTGTCTTAATTTTGTTGAAATCGGTTCAAGTCATATGTGAAGTTGCCATAGGAACGATTAGTGCAAATTTTTGTCATTTCTGCAGATATTAAAGCCAAATTGCAGAATTTTCTATTTTTCCCGAAAAAGTAGAAAAATTATTTGATTGTGTGTGTATGCAATTATGTATGTATGTATGTATGTATGTATGCATGTATGTTTGTGTGTAAGCGCGTGTTAGGATATCTACTGGCTTTCTTACTTGTTTCAAATACTCGTAAGTCAATTAAAACTTTCACCTCGCTACCGATGCTTAAGTCTTGTCAATCAGTGAAGATGCCAATGCCTTGAGCATTTTGGTTAAATAATATATGGACATATTTATCTTTAAATGCTTTATCGCAACAATAACTATTATGTAAATTAATATATGTGCCTGAAAAACATCAAAAAAATATATATATGTCCTTCATGAGCTACATCTGTAAAAACGCTATTAAATTAAGTCTATGAGATTTTCGCCATGTTAATTTTTGCTTTTACTGAGATAAGGCTGGGAATCTTAGCTTAAACAATGGTTGTTCAGTGTTATATCACTGGTTTGTCAAAGTTGAATGGGTTAAATATTCTTAGCCTATCCCACCCACAACCACCCAGCACCCTCACTCCAAGGTTATTATCGTTAAAATTATCTTCCGAATGCTTTAAGATGTTTGCTAGACATGCTTTGAGAACTCTGCACCCACGATTAGGAATTATATTGAAAACTGTCAACTGTTGGTTTCGTCATATTGAAGTTAAACAGATTTATAACGATCTGTGCAGCATGTAACGTAATTTGCTTCTTATGTGAACGAATGAGCCTAAACTTATTTAAAGACTCTAAAGAAACTTTTAACACAACTTAAAAACCTTGCAAAACACAGGCAACGCTGGCTTACGATAGCTTGTCTTTCATTTGTTTGGGAGACGTGCAAAACTACTTTGATTTCGATGAATAGAAGACAAATATAGTATGTGAATATGTACGTGTGAGCTCAAAACCCGCTTGAATCTTATACACATTCACAGACCCACATATGCTATTTATGATTGTGTAACTCTTTTTTTGCTGCTGACCAAAATCCGACAATGTGTAAGGGAAATGGTAATAGTGTGGGTCTCTTACGTTGCTACGAGGGTCGACTAATGAGTCATTGTCATAAGTAGGAAAACGGAACTTCTATGCACTGAAATAAATTTACTCTATAAAATAAAGTCCGTTTATACGAGTAGACCTCAAATAGTTTTATGGGTTGAGGTCCAGGGATAAGCTGCTCATTTATTATTTCTTATTTGTATTTGTATTTATTCGCTTTTCTTCCTAGCGCTTAAGTAACATACATAAGCTGCTCATTTAAGCAAAATCACTTTCCGACGAGCTTTTTTTAAACTATGAAATAGTAAAAAAGATATAACAAATGGGAATGGCCATAGTCGAGCTCCCGACCATAGGATACCCATTACTTATTTAAATAAATTTAAAATATTATTTATTGCATGCTTTTGGGCACTTACATTGGTTGAAACTAAAAACAGCCATTACTACCGTTATGGTTTGTCGATCTTGTTGCAATTAAGTAGGATAAGAGCCTATAATAATAGATAACGTTAATTACCAAAAAAATACGTAATATTCTAAAAACTGTTCGTGTGGCTCGCGTGGCAAAACTATGAAACAATATTGACCTGCGTGGGGTTTATAGAAGTCTGTGTGCCAAATAAGGATGCTCACACAGACGGACGGACTCGACTGTAGGATACCCTGGCACTTCGATTGTCCAATACGTATTTGCACGCCGTTACGAAAGTAACTTTATTTTCGACACGGCAAAGATATTGTGGAGTCATCTAGTATTAAGGAAAAAAAGTGACATTTATACATTTTCTAAAATATGTATCATAACTTTTGTATAAGTCGCTTCTATAAATAGAACTTTCTATTTTTCTTTTTAGTTTCGGCGTGGAGCCGCCTGGCAAGCGCTCTATTTACTCTGCATAATCGCCTATTGTACAAATGGTAAGTTAAATGGTGAAATCATATATCCAATCCCCAATCTATAAGAGTTATACTTTTTACCATCGTAATTATATTGTAGTTGTGAGCAGTGAAGGCCGAGTGGTTTGTTACTATACGAATTGGAGTGTCTATCGTCCAGGTACTGCCAAATTCAACCCGCAAAATATAAATCCATATTTGTGTACTCATTTGATATACGCATTTGGTGGATTCACGAAGGACAATCAAATGAAACCATTCGACAAGTATCAGGATATAGAGCAGGGTAAGCATCAACGCTCTCTTTAACCCAGCAAAAATCAATAAAATTCAATTCGAATTTAATTCTCGCCTTGTCACTTCTTTCCCCTTTCGTCTCTCTCACACTCACGTCATCTTCTTAGGGGGCTATGCAAAATTCACCGGACTTAAAACGTACAACAAGCAATTGAAAACGATGATTGCCATTGGCGGCTGGAACGAGGCCTCTTCACGATTCTCGCCCCTAGTGGCCAGTGCCGAGCGGCGTCAACAATTTATTAAGAACATATTGAAATTTTTACGACAAAATCATTTCGATGGCCTGGATCTGGATTGGGAATATCCAGCACATCGGGAAGGCGGCAAGTCGCGCGACCGCGATAATTATGCACAATTCGTGCAAGATTTAAGGGCGGAGTTTGAGCGTGAAGCGGAGAAGACTGGACGTTCCAGGCTGCTGCTCACAATGGCTGTGCCAGCCGGCATAGAGTACATTGACAAGGGATATGATGTGCCCAAGCTAAATAAGTATCTGGATTGGTTTAACGTGTTGACATATGATTTCCATTCGTCCCATGAACCATCGGTCAATCATCATGCGCCTCTTTACTCCTTGGAAGATGATTCTGAATATAACTATGATGCTGAGTTAAACATTGTAAGTATCTAATTCTCCTCGTACTTATTAGTCCTTTGATCATGAATAATGATATGATTTCGTTTCGCAGGACTATTCAATAAAGTATTATTTAAAGGCCGGAGCTGATCGCAATAAGTTGGTCTTGGGCATTCCTACCTATGGACGATCTTACACACTTATAAACGAGGAAAGCACTGAGCTTGGTTCCCCTTCTGAGGGACCCGGCGAACAGGGAGATGCTACCAGAGAGAAAGGCTATTTGGCATACTATGAGGTAGAGTGCTCAGAGATAGACCAAAGGGATCAATAATAACTGAAATGTCTTCCTTTAGATTTGTCAGTTTCTTAAGGAAGATCCCGATTGGACTGTTGTACAGCCCAATGCCAATGTTATGGGCCCATATGCTTATAGACGCAATCAGTGGGTCGGCTATGATGACGAAGCCATTGTTCGCAAGAAGGCAGAGTATGTAGTTGCCCATGGACTGGGCGGTATTATGTTCTGGGCAATAGACAACGATGATTTCCGTGGTACGTGTAGCGGTAAACCGTACCCCTTAATTGAGGCTGCAAAGGAGGCAATGATTGACGCACTTGGGTAAGTATATCAGAGCGAATCTACACAAAGTTATAATGGAGGAGCTAAAATGCTTAACTCATCACATATTAACGCTCCTTTGTAGGGTGGGTATCAATGAGGTAGCCAAACCAAGCAGTCCACAGAAGCCGTCGCGTTCAAGAAGTCGCGACAATGGCAGCACAAGAAATCAACTAACCTCTAAGTTAGAGGTAAGCACAAGACGATCCGCCGCTACACGCCGACCTGGTAGTAGTACCACAACGGTCGCGACGCCCAGCACCACAATTAGACTGACTGAAGCCAAGGGTTCGTCGCTATATATTGGTGGATATGGTTCAACGACGCCAGCACCACCAACAACACCTGATCCCGGTTCTGACTTTAAATGCGAAGAGGAGGGATTCTTTCAGCATCCTCGAGACTGCAAGAAGTATTACTGGTGTTTGGACAGCGGTCCTTCTGGATTGGGTATTGTTGCACATCAATTTACTTGTCCTTCTGGGTTATACTTTAATCCTGCTGCCGATTCCTGTGACTTTGCGCGCAATGTACCATGCAAGACTAAGAAGTAAGTGATTGGCACTCATTGCTAACGAACGGAGTATTCATTTATCGACTACATTCTTGCAGAGCTACTACTACAACTGCGGCCCCAACAACGACAGCACGTCCCACCAGTAGTAGTAATCGCGTAAGTGTAGCGCCGGTTACACGACCGTCTTACCCACGTACCACCAGCACAACTAGCACCACTTCAGCTCCAGTGACAGTGGAGGAGGTGATTGAATATGAAGAGGAAAACAATGATGAGCAATCACCGAGCAAGTCCAGTGATGCTGAAGAGGATCCGCTGGTCATCAAGGAACTCATTGATCTTATACGAAAAGTTGGTGGTGTAGAACAGTTGGAAAAGCATTTATTGCAAAATAAGGACGGTTCTTTAACATTGAAGGAGAACTCTTCTGGTGGTGCACCAACAACGCCCTCTACCATTAGCAAATCTCTCTACGATCGCGTTTTGAATCGCCCTGGAACATTTAGTTCCTTCACACGTAATCGTATCAATGCGTCGAATCAGCAATTCACTGAAACCACAGAGTCAACCAATGTTGCGGTCGCTGGTGATAGTAGTTCGCAAAATAACTATTCGAAATACTCATCCGTATTGCGCGGCAACAGCCGACAAGGTCCTCAAAACGAGGGCATTGAGAAAATTTCAGAATTTGATGGATTCTTAAAGGAGCGCAAGCAATACGTGACCATCAATCGCAATCATGCCGCCACACTTGGTGAGCAGGCGACCGAAGCTGACTCGGAAAACGAGACCGATGAGGTTGACGATGAGCCAGAGCCAAACTTGCGACAAGTCAATACTACTAGACGTCCTTCGAGCGCTGTTACACCATCGTACGCCAGCCCAAGACGTTCTCGGCCAAACACAACCACGCCACCGCCCATCGAGTCCGATGAAAACGTGGAGCAACCAGTTGCAGCTAAAAAGAAGACTCAGACCAAGCAGTACGCCACACTGAGTCGGACTCGTGGGCGCACTACGGAACGTTCGGAGATCGCGGCCACTGAAGAAGCTGGTCAAGGAGTGTCAGTTAGTTCGACCACCAATCGGTAAATGAGAGCACATTCGAATATTATTGTATTTGAACATTCAACATTATTGCATTGTAACATTTTACACGCTTTTAAACCATCTCCTTCTTCTCTGTCCATAGCTACAAATACTTGGAACGCACACGTCCCACTACGAGCAGTGGTTCAGCTAATGTAAACGTCGATGCTATTGACGATGAGATCGATGAGGACGACGAGGAATACGAAGATGATTCACAGCAGAAAAATGTAAAGTTACAAAACAATCAAAGCATGAGAACTACAATAAAAAATTCACGTAATTACGCGAGCATTAGCCGCGGAGCCACAACCACTACAACAGCTACAACAACAACAACAACACCAGAAACAACATCAACAGACACAGTCACCGGCACTGAGACTGCCAAGGCCAGCACCGACACCGACACCACCACCAGCAACAACACCAACAAAATCAACAGCAGCAATAATGTGAAAACTAATATCGTAGTGGAAACTACACCAGCACCAAACCTTACACAGCCCGAAACAACAACCACTATCACTAACGAAGCCACTGAACTAATTGAAAGCACTCTCATACCGCTCACGACGAGCGCTACTAATCCCCAATCCTCACCCACACCCACACCCACACCTACACCTACCTCACCCACACCTGCACCTACTATAATATCCACTGTTCAAACACCAACCGCAATCGTTGACTCAGTGAACCTGATGGCTGATGGCATTAATGGCTTGTTAGAGTCAGAATTTACCACACTACCGCCATTCATTGAGACAAGTGATGCATCCAAGCCTCTTGCCCTTGATATACCAGTTAATACACCGACAACAACAACCACAATTACTTCGACAGAGTCCGAACAGTCAAGGACGAAGTCTACAGTCAAAACAGATAACAACATTATTGACAATGACGACGATGACAATGCGAACAATGTTGATAGCAAGGTAACAACTAAGACACAAAATACGTATACATCCGTACGGAGACGCATAACAAACAACAACAACAACAACAACAGCAACAAATACAAACTCAATGCAGAAGTAGTCAACGATGCTAATTCTAATGTTGATAAAACTAAGGGTTCTAGTAGCGTTAGTCCTAGTATAAATAGCATTAGAAACACCTACTCTGGTAGAAGGCAACCACAAAGAACACACAATGATGAACTTGAACTGACAACAACAACAACAACAACAACCGAGCTACCTGTAAGCATATCTAGTCCAAGACCCTTTGGTTATCCCAGAATTCGTGCACGTCCCGTAAGCACCAAAACACAAACAACCACAACCTCAACAAAATCAAAATCAAACAGCACTGTTACCGCTAGCAACGATAACAACAGTCATGCTGATGAAGTTACGAACATAGCTAAGTCTCGAATATCACAAGTGGATAGGCCCAAGGTGAGTGCCAATAATATTCAAGAGTTGAAGTTGTTGGACCCTAGCACAAACATCCAACAACCAACGACCTTAAAATATAAAACAACAACAACAATTGCAACACCCACCACCCACAACGAAGTAAACCTAAACGTAGCTGGTAATGGTAACAATATCTTAAGGCATGACGTAGTTAGCCCCTCTAGTTTAAGTACTAAAGACGCAGATGACGATACACACTTGTCTACGAAAAGTTCAAAGGGTTCGGCGGTCAAGCTGCACAATGCGCTCGGCAGCATCGACAAAGACTCGCGAAGGTACGCTGGCAAGCGTTTGGCAGATGTTGAAAACGAAACGCTTAATGAAAGTAATATGCATTCAAATTCAACAAAACAAGAGAGTGACACATCTGAACATAATGATGTTAAAGAGTCAACATTAAGTACTGCATCGTCCAGGAATATAACAAGTAGCAGCAATCAATTCATAGGTCGTGGTTTCAGTCAGATTACAAGAGAGAAAACAAACACTAAAGCAAGTAATTCTGGCAACAAGAGTGAAACTTCCGGTGAAATAGATTTAGCTTCAAACCCAGCTGACCATCGTAATTACAAAACTGTCAATCGAACTGCCAGCCACACTAGTGTCGACGGACAGATACACTACCAATCTATAGTTCGTAATGGCAGCGGTGCCCACCTAGGTGAGGGCGACAGCTCTAGTTTTGTACGCAACTTGAACGAAGCCAACAAGCCGGACAGAACTCAGCCAGTTGCAAGGGGGGGTCAAATTACTGAGTCGATTATCGAGGATGAGAATCTTTCGGCGGAGATTATTGAGAGTGAACAACCGAGTGCTGCCTCCAACGATATTAACAAAGGAATCAAAAAAGAATCAAGGGAAACAGTCACGGAAGTCGTACTTCAGCGATCAAATGACTTTGATGGTGTGGAGTTCACCACCATCCCAACAACTAGTGACATTGGAACCACAAATGATAGTTCTATTATAAGTACCATCAACATACCAAACAACCCAGTCGAAGCTGCTGCGAAGGTTGATGAAACTACTGAACAAATTATAGAGCTTGAAGGCCCCACCAGCAGAATTAGTACCACAGAACGCACAATTTCACCAACAGAGTTGGGAATTGATCTTACAGAAAGTTTAATTGGTGAAACATTAAGTACTACGGAGACGCCTACGACCACAACAACAACAGCAGCAAAAACAACCGTACGACGATTACTTGCACGGAGAAGAGGTAGCACCACTACAACAACAACAACAACAGAAATACCTAAGGCAAGCAACGAGGAAGTAAATGATGAGCTCAGCAAAGTCACGCCCTCTCCTAAGCGACGCGTCATTGTTAGAGGGAGCTATCGGCCACGCAAGGAGGGTGATCTATCATCTCTTCTAGCTGCAGATGCAAACAAGCGGGGTAGGTCCAATAACCAGTCAGGGGCCCAGCTATTGATCAATAAAGATAAAGCAGCGATGGAAACAATCTCCACATCAGCAGAACCAGAGATTAAAAATACCGATAGAAAAGAAGAAACAAAAGAGGAAGCTGACTTAAATCGTGAGACAATAAGAAGTCGAGTCCCACTTGGAACTGTGCGCAATCGTACCTCCATTCAGACCAAATCATTCGGAAACGGAATTACCCGCACTCGCACTACCTTCGTGAGCACAGTTGATGCTGGAAAGGTCGTCAATCGGGTACACACCAAGACCGTGCAAGAAAAGCCTGCAGAGTATGAATATGTGTTCGATGACGTTAGCGAGCCAGAGGTTAGTACTACGCCACGAATAATATCCCGCAATCGAGGCTCCTTAAAATTCCAGAGCACCGACCTGTCCTCATTATTGGCCCTAGACTTTTCGTCGCGCGGAGAGCGCACTAAACAACCTCAGACAACTGGCAAGAAGTTTCGGAAGCGTCTGTTGAAAAAGCCTAAAGAAACTATCGAGCACGAAGAGGTTGAGGAGTTTGTGTATGAGAATGCCAACGAAAGGAATATAGCGAACGTAGAAACTACAAGAGCAACTACAGTCAGACCGACTCTAGAACCTCTCAATCGTCGACGCACAAGACCTACTAGACCTACTACAACCGAAAAATCGGTCGAGCTTGATATCGAAGCAACTACTCGACATTTAGGATTCAGGCAACACAAACAAACAACTACATCAACAACCACAACAACCGCAAAGCCATCTACGACAAACACAGCCAATGGTATAGAATCAACCGAAAAATCGGTCGAGCTTGATATCGAAGCAACTACTCGTCATTCAGGATTTAAGCACCACCGACAAACAACTACATCAACAACTACAACAACCTCAACAACCGCAAGGCCATCTACGACGAACACGGCCAATGGTATAGAATCAACCGAAAAATCGGTCGAGCTTGATATCGAAGCAACTACTCGTCATTCAGGATTCAGACAACATCAACAAACAACTACATCAACAACTACAACAACCACAACAACCGCAATTCCATCTACGACGACCACAGCCAATGGTATAGAATCAGCTGGAGGTGTGATCAGATTCAGGAGACCTCTAAAAACCACTTCAAGTACTACGCTCGCTGCATTAGCTTCGAGTGAATCTTTGACAAAACCTGAGTCAGAATCTTTAAAATCGTTAAAATCATCAAAGTCCGAAACCACAGTAGCCAATGATGATTTAACGGATGCTTTAAATATCCATCATGCTAATAATGATATTGCCATTGAAGAAACCAAAGTGGGTATTGAGCCTAATGAGAAATCGAATAGTGACAAGTTATCGTTGCCAATATATCATCGTCGCAAATACTATCAGTACGTTAAGGACTCGCCCATAACATATATTGATAAGACGCCAGCGTCGCCGGAAGTTGAGAACGATACGATCAACATACGCCAAAAAATCCATGATGTCTTTAATGTAAGTAATAACGCGACACCTGACAGTTCAGTGGAGGAAAGCCAAGATGATATCAAGGATGCTGAGGATCGTTTGATCAAGGAGCAGGCTCAGGAAATCAATTCTGAATTGAGTCATTTTTTATTGAATACCCCCGGGTCAATGTAGGTCACTCGGGGGCTAAAATTTTCAAATCTAATGAAAATAAAATAGAAAACAAACTAAATGTAAGGCAACCTATAGTAAGGAACCAAAAAAATATTGATGAGGAAACCTCGCAACGTCACGGCAAAGCTTTTAGAGCAACTCTGACAAGAAATAAAATTTCCATATCACAAGGTGCAGAAAGTATCCGTGATTTACGAACTAATACTCAATTAAATAAAACCCTTGCAATGGAAGCAAATGATTCAAGCGATCAGGAACAAGAAGAGGAGCAGAAGCCCAATCCAACCACAACGGATTCCTATAGTATAGCTCAGTCTTTGCGTAGCAGAGCTACCACCACAGCGACTACATTGGACCCAGACAATATAAATGCTGATGTTGTAGAAGATAATGACGAGCTTGAGGCTGAAATCGACAGTGATAATGACAATAGTGACTTACTTACTGCTACAGCACGAACAGAAGTCCCAGAAAGCCGTCGAAACTCTGAAAACGCAAAAGATAGTACTAAAAGTAATACATTTAAAAAAATTGACACTTCTGACTTAGAAATTATTTCTGAAGCTACTAGGTCTAGTTCTCCAGCCACCGATATCGTGCGAATTCCACCTCGACAGTCACTCTTAGTACGTCGTCGCAACAATTCAATAACCAATCAAAGCGTTACCAACAAAGTCGTCGAAGAGGATAGTAGCTCAGGCTTAGAGAGTAGTCCCAAAGATGCGAAGATCAAAACTATTACCGAAGAAAAAGTGACTGGTATAGACAAGGAAATAGAGGCACCAGACAATATCTCAGGTCAAGTTACTAAGATACAAATTTCAGACACAGAAAGTAACAGTAAGCAACCTTTACCTCGGCGTCAGATTTTAATTCGCCGTCGCTACAATGGAACAACATCCATTAAACCAACAAACCAGCAGAAGAGCAATGCAATCGATCAGGATGAAGAAGGCTTAGACGTAAGTGGAAATCTCGAGCAAAGCGGGTTTACAAGTGGAACGGGCAACCAGGCGGCTGAAAAAGACAATAGCTCCAGCGAATATAATGAATCGACAACGTCAACCACAAGAATTTCCAGTGAGCCACCTACATCTCGACCAGGTTTCACTCGCCGTCGATATACTACAAAAACAACAACTCAAAGCCCAATCAACGACATTAACAACAATAAGACTAGCACGGAAGGGAGAATTAGTCCTCTAACTAACAGCAGGATACCGCTAGGATCCACTAGAGCTGATGAGAAAAGCAGACGTCTTTCATATGCTTCCTTGAGTCGCTCAAGTAATCGAACCTCATTAAGAGGATTACCAACAACTACAGCAGTCAGTGAATCAGCAAATTCCAAAATTGACAACGAGAACGAGGCAAGCACAGATAACACTCATAATGTGGATAACTTAAAAAGTCCAAACGGATTTCAACAAACAAACCGATATCGCTCAAGGTTCAATCGAACAAAACTTGTCATCACTGAGAACATTCAGCAGAACGCTAATACAGACCAGAATTCGACCAATTTGGGAACAAATAGGCCTACAGTTTCGTCCCGAAGAGTGAGTTTTACCACACGACGTGTGAATCGTGTGAAGGCAAACGAAGGTGTAACGCAACAGATAGAAAAAGATTATGATGATGATGGCCAGATTAATAATAATGATGAGGGCGAGGACGAGGACGAGGGAGAGGACGAGGACGAGGAAGACGAAGGGAATGGAAAGACAAATTACTCAAAGAACATAAAGACCGGCTCGATTCTCAGTCAGCTGATTCGAACTCGGACCCAGAACAAGGGCGAAAGTCAATCTGTCGACAATAACGATGACGACGACTATGTAGACATTGTGAATAACGACACTGTAGTAGAGGTATCCAAAAATAAAATTACACAATCTAACATTAACAGCATTACTAATCCGATCACTACTAATACCGTAGCTAGTCGTAATTTTGGTACACAACGTAGTAATCGCACCGTAGCCAATTATTTAAATAATCGTTCTAAGTTTTTAAATTCTAACAAATACAACAGCACGAATACCAGAGATTTTTACTCAAAAACCAAAAACAACAAAGTCACAGTCAATGTTAATTCTAATTATAATCATACGACTAGAGATGATAGTCTAGAGTCAGAGGATGATATTGAGGAGTTGGATAAAAATAATAGTGATAGTGATAACGATAATGATAATGATAATGATAATGAGAGTGGTGTAACTGAGCGTGTGATTGCATTAAATGACATAGGTAGTGATGCTAATTCTAAACGACGCTTTCAGAATCGGTATCAATTGAGCCGCACTAGAGGCAGCACGACAACATCTACAACAACATCGACTACAACCACAGTCAGCACACCAACACCAACACCAACACGAACACGCAATTTTTCCTTCGGGTCGCACAACCGTGCACAGGTAACTAAACTATCCATAGTCGATGATGACCGCTCAACATCAGATTCAGAAGAAAGCAATGAAGATCAAGATGAAGATGAAGATGAAGCTGAAGATGCCACAGAGAGGACATCAACAATCCCCCCTGCAGAAACAACAACGACAAAGCCAACACTGAAACGCATTCGCGTCATCAAATATCGACGGCCACTTCACTCTGATGACGGCAATATCACTAATAGCGCCTCTACCACTGACATTGATAGCAACAACAGCAATAATCAGACAATATTAACGACAACAGCAATCAAATCCACCAACGGAAACGGCGACACGAGAAAGCTTTTGCGCAAAGTTGTGCGCAAACTTCGGCCCGTTGACACAACATCCAATGATGAAGATTCGCAAGCTATATCAAGTGAAACCCCTTCGACCACCCCGAAACCTTTCCAGCCTAGTCGATCACGTTTTGAAACTACAATACCAAATGAGCAGCAGAGCAATGTGGAGACTACTAAGGAGGTAAAGCTACAACGACGACCGATTGACCTGCAGAGCCTGCGTAATCGCCTCAAAGATCAGCAGGAGCATGGCGATCACATAGATGATGACATCAATAGTAAACTCCAGACCATAAGAACCAATATCCGAGAAGGGGAAGATGTGAAGCAAGATACGGAACTTCATCGTCTGCGCGACAAGGTGAAGACGGAGCAGGCGCGGGGCAATGACAATGGTAAGCAGGATGCTATCAGTGACCGCTTGAAGAAGCTTCTTGTCGAGAAGAGCGCCTCTACTACCACCGCTCGAGCTGTAGATAGCGACTATGTGGATGAACCCTCAACCACAACAGGTACACTTTCGGCGTCTTCACCACGTCCATTCTTCCGACGCAAGCTAGTGGCGAAGCGACCCTATTCCCCTTCGGTAGCCACGTCACCAACGAAGCCCGCACTGGTCCTAAGCAGCACCCGACCCACAGCAAAGTTTGTGCGTCGCAAGAACGGACGCTTCGATCCCTTCAACTCCAATGTGCGAAACAAGGGTGAGGGCTTTGTGCGTAGCGATCCTAGAGAGCCACGACTGCAGAGTACCAATCGCTTTAAGCAACAGCGCCAACACGAAGATGATGAGGAATATGATGAGGAATACGAGGAACAGCAAGAACAGCCACAAACTCAACTAAACGGTCGAACAGTGAGAATTCAGGATACGGTGAGAAGCTCTTTTGTTTCCAAAAATAAACCATCTCGACCAGATCAGGACCAAGCAGAAAGCGAAGAAGAGGACGACGATGACGATGATGACAACGATGACGATGATGAAGACGATGAGCAGGAAGAAAAAGATGATCATCATTCGAATCAACTAACTCAAGAACCAGACTCAAGTCAGGAATCTCAGTTTGACAACACCACCCCACCATCCCAAACTAAATTGAACTCACCACCCGCCTATCGATCCAAGGATAATCGCGTTCTGCCCGGTAGTCGACCAAACTTTGCACCCAGTGCAAGCGGTACAGCCGCAAATAGTGGTAATGTGCCGTTGAACCCACGCAATCGACCGTCGAACGTGAGCGGCAGTTTTTCCTCAACGCCAGCCAATCGATTTGGCACTAGCAATCGTCCACGTGTAGTGAACCGCCCACCTGGCGTGGCCACGTCCAATTTGCCGCTACGCCCTGTGGCTAGCAACTACGAGCAAACTACACCACTGACACACTTGAAGCCAGCTCCATTTATTCCAAGCAATACACGTAGCTATGAGCGTAAATACACGAGTCCTTCTACAGAGACACCAGAGATCGGCAATGAGAATTCCTTAATCGAAGATTTAAATATTGATGCACTTAATGCGCGCAACAAGAAGATCTTTGACATTCACAGCAAGAAGCATACAACGCTTAAGCCAAAGGTAGCTACTAAGGCTGAGACAGAGCTAGAGACGGAGTCGATCAACGTGCAGCAGCAACAGAGTCAGAGTCAGAGTCAGGGCTATGTGACTACCACACCACCAAATACACCAACAATAAATCCAACAACAACAACACAGTCAACAGACAACATAAACACTGTAACTGAAATCAAAACAGCCACCGCACAGCCACAGCCACAAATCGTATCTAATTCAAATGCTAATGACGCCACAAACATTTCTTCACTCCAACAGGACAGATTATCATCAACCACATCACCACCGCCTCCAGCAACGACGTTACTACACGTGTTCACTCTGCTTGATGGGGTAACCGATGAAGACCAAGTGCCTACAGGACGACCGTTGAATAGTAAGATCACCGCCATGGAACCCAAGCACAAGCTCATCGAAATCAATCGCATAGTAGAGATCAACTCGAAGCAAGCAAAGGCCGCTCAACGCAAGTCGAAGGCCAATCAGGACTTTGGTACCTTGCGCGTCGAGTCGCTGCCGCATGTGGAGCAGCTGGGTGAGATCAGTGTAGTAAAGTATGTACACTTGGTAGATGGTAGCCATATTCAAATCAACGATGGCCACAGTACCGTAGCGGACTACACTCCCACTGAGCCCATCATTCCCAAGGGCTCAGCACCAGTTCGTAATAGTCTACCAGAGACTGAAGGTGAAGGTATAAATGTTGAGCGTGACGGAAAATCGCTGTTACCGGAGGTTATACGTGGGACCTTTGAAACATCCACTATCTCGTTAGAGGGTCTGTTTGACTCGTCGCGGATGGCCAAGAAGCTAAACGTAAACGTGAAAACGGATGTGGAGACCGACACCGAGCAGATGCTCCAATTAAAACAGGATACAACAAAGGAAAGCACTGTGTCCCAAAGCACTGAGTCGTCTACTATGCCATTCACATATGTAAGACCAATTGTACCCTCACTTCGTCCCGAATCCAATGAATCCTCACCCCTGATCATCTCAATAGCTAATCTCGACAAGGTCATACTAAGCAAGGTGCCTGCGTCGGGGTCGGGCGACTCAGATGCCGATGCCGATGGCGATGTCGATGAAGCAAACGACAGTCAAGACGGCACCACACTTTTGCCCTTCATCGTAATGAGACCCTCTGACTCAAATTCGGAATACTCTGTGCGCCATGCATCCGTGTTGCAGGCGCCCAACGACAATAGCCTAACAAAATCAACACTAGAAGGGGCTATTAATGGCAAAGTTAATACAAACAACAATAACAATCAAATAGAAACAGAATTCATACACTCTAATGCTAGTAGCACGGAGAACCTGCTGCTGCTACACAGGGACAACAACATAATGAGTGACAACCACCAACAACAACAACAACAACAACCAACACAAACAACAACCACATATAATAATAACAACGGTAGCAGCATAAGTGAGAAAATCAGCTTCAGCACCGAGACGCATGTGGTGCGACTCAAACACAAGCGCCGTGGTCAACGTGGCCAACGATTGCGTCAACGTCAGCGCAAAACCAAATCCAATACCAGCACCAATACATCAGATATCACAACCACACCCAATACCACAACCACAACCACAACATCAACCAGTACGACAGTGGTGCCTTAAACGAGACACAATTCAACGAAGTTAGTTATTTCTAGTCTTATTTTATATACATACTGAGACAAGCGCATTAGGATAAAATTCTGTAAATAATTGGCTGCGTTGCTTTGTCCTTAAAAAGAAATTATTTTTTAACATTTTTATTTTTTCAAATACAATCTCTAAATTTTACACAATTTAAAACAAAAAACTACTGTTGTGCGATTGAAACAATTACTGTGTGTACATTTTCAAAAATTCATATTCTTCAAGCTGCCATACATAATTACGATATATGAACATGCTTATATACATACATATACACACACTCACACGTAAACATCGACATTAACTCTCCATACCGACTTCCATATGTACCAAAAAACATACCCTACATACAAATGTATGTATGTACAGACAAGCAGTAACAAAAAGAAAAAATGCAAGACCTTTCAACTTGTTCAATCGAATCACTAACGACTATAATTACCATTATTTCAATTTCCCAATTATTGCTTTTAATAATGCGCAGTTATAAATTTTTTTGTTCTTATTTCAATTATTTTTTCAGTTAGTTTTAGTTGTAAAATATTTATGCACACAAATAAACTTAATAAAACATAATTATTTTGTATATAAAAAAAAAACAACAACAACTTTTTGTAGATCACTGTCATAGATACTCTCATATATACTCGCCATACTTACACGCATTAGTTTTCAGCCCTTTGTAGAATCCCGTAATCACCAATAAACACTAGATGACCACGATTTAATCCATAAGTAAAGTATTAATATTTATTATGTACATATCGCCCATAAGCCTAATTTTTAAGTAAACGCTAGAAACGCTCTTAAAGTTTTCAATTTAGTTCAACCTTGCAGTAATGCGCAAATCGGCAAAACAACTTGATCCGTACCCGATAACCAGGAACCTACATACCGAATTTGAAGTCTTTAGCTCTTATAGGTTCTGAGATCGACGCGTTAAATATGCTAAATTGTTCGGATATTGATACCGATCAAGAATATACCAGATTTTGCCTATTTCCAATGGGCACAGCGGACACAATTTTATTCTTTTCTACGTACCTCGATCGCTAGCTGTTGTCAGTTTTTAGAGTCTTAAGTTATTTGCCAGTTGTTCAGACGATGTTGGTTTCTGGTATTTAATAACAAACATAACGGCTAGAGAACTAGGATCAGCAGGACCAAAAAGTCACAAACAATCCTCGGGTGTAAGGGTTTCTTATACGAGTACCATAGGCAGATCAAGTTTATTATTAATATTTGCTGACACTTTCACTTCGCACCAAGTCTTTTCCAAAAATTTCAATACGATTGGAACTTATTCAAGAGACATTTTAAATCAGAGTTGGGTCAAAGAAGGAAGAAAAATACATAGCTTGCAACGTGCATGTTCATATGGCTTTGTCTTTTGACTTGGTCTTATAACCTGTGCGGGTATATTAAGTTTGTTAAAAATGTGGGCAGAAAGAGGCGTTTCAGACCCCATAAAGTACATATATTCTTGATCAGCATTAATAACCGAGCCGATATACCCTTATACATCTGTTCAAATGACTCATTTATATCATACTAGGAGGCAGCGTTTTGCACATGCCTATGCTCAGGGTATCTTACTGTCGAGTGCACTCGACTATTCCGCTTGTTATAAGTATATACCTATGTGTTAGGGTATAAAAGGGTCTTGGATGTCGGGTGTCTCATAGTCTTGCACACTCCATTTTTTTCCATTTTTTTTAAGCAAAGGCAAAATAAATCTCCGATTACACCTAAGTTATACATTGGTTACATTTTTTCAGGCTGTAGAAGGCAATAACAAATGCACTGCAATTTTGTTCGAGATATCTCAATAAACATATGATAAAGTGAGCCAATTTTACCTGAATTTGGTCAAGACCACCCCTGATGCATATTGGTTGAGATATCTCAAAAAAAACAAAAAAGTCTTTGATTTTCGATCGATGGCTTCTCCTATATGATATAATGGCCCGATCCAAATCTAAAATCAATCGTGAACTGCATCTGGTTGTAAGAATCCAACATTCCAAATTTTAGGTCAATAGCTCTTTAAGTCACGGCAGCAAGTTTCTCACCTGCCTAAGATGATCACTGATGACTCTTTTGCTTAATCGCTTTCAGGTTTGACTTACAAGTTTGACCGGAAAGCAATAGCAACATCATCTTTAAAATGCAGACAAGCATTGGGCTTATGCAATCACATTGGCATGCAGTCGCAACTTATTTCCATTTGTGCGTCATGGCAATCTTAAAGTGAATGTGCAGTATATACATTAGCAGTGGGTCAATTTGTATGGACCAAAAATAAATTTTTTTCTATTTCAAGCGGTTATCAAAATCGTAATCTACGACGAATTCTAAGAGATTTGCCCAAGAAACCATGGGTCTAAAGTCAAAATCGAGCTTCCGATTTTTACGCGTGAAATATGGAAAATCGTATGAAAAGTCAAAAATTATAATAATTTCTCGTTAAAAATCGGAAGCTCGATTTTGACTTTAGACCCATGGTTTCTTGGGCAAATCTTCTTAGAATTCGTCGTAGATTACGATTTTGACAACCGCTTGAAATCGAAAAAATTGACCCACTCTAATATACATACACACGCCAGAAAAACTATGCGTACACACTTTTCTTTACTTTAACAGCTATTGTAAATCAAGTCATCATTGTAAAAAAAATATTTGTAAAATATATACAGTCGAACTTCCCTAAACTCGAATTTTCCCTAACTTGAATTTCTTGAACTCGAACAAAATCGAGTGGCAATAGCGTTTACTGAGCAAATTTCATACAATTCTGCTTCCCTAACTCGAACTTCCCGAAGTCGAATTTCTCCGTAACTCAAACAAAAATATTGGCCCGTGCTTCTGTAAGTCGAATTTTTCGGGAAGATCTCAAATCAAGTTTGAATTTTTATTTCGTCTCTGTTATATGCTTTTGTTACCGGCTCGTTTGGATATTTAATATTGATGTACATTAATATATAGTGATGTAATGTTATAGAATATTGCATCAACAATTATTTAGACTTGTGATATTGCTATAGGAAAGATGATCGAAATGTACTTCTTTGTCAGCGCATCAGTGTACTAAAATGTTAAAAAAGGTTTGGGGAAATATTCAAACTTATTAGTCAAGGAATTTGAAAGTAGACCAAATAAATTGAAGTTGCTGAAAAATGTTGTATCTCAGCAAAAACATTTTTCATTATATTAAAAAATGAAATATTAATTATGATGACATTTGAATCGGGAACATCTTCTGGATACAGGAAAAGACCGAAAAAAAACATTTTTTGAGAATATTAACAGGTCTTGAACAAACTGGAATCCTTTTTTGTTGAAAATAACAAGAAAATTTTGCAATTTGAAATGTATTTATCATTGAATGCAATAGTAGTTTCATTTAAAAAACTAAAAAAAAAATCCCCTAACTCGAAGTCTCTCTAACTCTGAACTTTTTTCTTGGATAATGGTGATTCGAGTTAGGGAAGTTCGACTGTATGTATATTACGTTTAAATTCCGTTTGAATGACGCAAAAATTTCTGTAACCCATTAAGTACCCACTAAAAAATTCGAATTTTTGTGAATGTATACTTTTTTAACTTTTATTCTTGATTTTCTCAAAAATATTTTGATGCAAAAATATGCTTGAAACAATTCTAAGAGTAACTGCAAAAAAAAAAATTTCAAAAATGTTTTTGTAGTATTTTTTATAATCTTTTTAAAATTGCTAAAAAGCCACATTTTGTGTGAAAAGTAGGAAAAAGTTGTTAAAATAGTCGTTTTTAGGATTTTTAAAAAATTATAAAAAATACTAGCAAAAATATTTTTGAAATTTATTTTTTTTTAAGTAACTTATTTCTCTGATTTTTTTTTTTAAATCGAGGATAAAAGTTGACGTTTACAAAAATTCGAATTTTTTAATGGGTACTTAATGGGTTAAGGAAATTTTTGCATCATTCAAACGGAATTTAAGCGACCTTTCCAAATATATATTTTTTACTATGGTGAGTTGACTTACAATAGCTGTTAAAGTAAAAAAAGTGTGTACGCATAGTTTTTCTGGCTAGTGTATGTACACAATAGAGGTCTGCATGGCTGCATTCAAAACGTCAAATAAGACATTCATGCCCAACTGAATTGAACGAGTTCGGCTGTCTTCCAATGAATTAAATGAATGAATTGAAACCAAAAGCTTCACATTCATAAAAGGCAGACTAAATTGAATGACGAAATAACTGAAAAATACGAGTGAGGTGGATAAGTGCCGTAATTTTAGCTTTTTTTATTTAAAGTAAAAATATAGTCACGAAAACATTTCTATGCCCCAAAATTTCTGATATCCAATTTTGTGACCAACAATATTAACTGTAACATATAATTTAGAGGACGGTGCTACAGTCGAGCTTACTCCTAAGGCAGCTATATGATATAGTGGTCCGATCCAAAATCCGATAAATTCACGTGCAGGGTTTTGAGCATGTGGTGATTACCTTTGGCACTTACGATAACCAGTTACACAGACAAAATGCGAATAAGTCGATGATTTTAACTTATATATTTATACGATTATAGCATTATAAAGCATTTTTTTTTATTTCATAAAATGAGTTAGCAGTGACAATTTTAAAAATGTACAGATCAATAATACTCATTTTTAGATGTCTGTTAAAAAAGACAGCACAAAAATATTAATCTGCTTATTCCTATTCAAATTTAACGAAAATGTTGTATTCTGTTTGGTAATATTTAATCACAGTGAGTGTAGAGGAATATTTTTGTCCGGCACTTACGATAATTTTGCTATTAGAGACAAAGAAACAAGGTTCAAATTAAAACGAAAATAAATATTTTATCTTCTCAACTATTCCACGTTTTATTTATTACTTTATTATCTAACTATACCAGTTGCTATTTTTTTAATGACATTTACTTAAGATAATATATAATTGTTAATTTTCAGCATTTTAAAATCAAAGGTGGCAACACATATGTACATATGTATTTCACAATGTTGTTCTGCTGTGCCGTTTGGAAGAAATGAAATATCTTCATGCAATATAAAAGTATTCTGGGCCTAAAAATGGGGGTAAATTGACATCAAAAGCATACTTTTGTTATTTTCACCAAAAGTCTTAGCATGCAATTTTGTAAGTTAAAGCTATACCTTTCTATCGGTATATAACTAGACCTGATCGGACAGTCATAGAACATTAAAAATAAAAATTTAAATTAGCAATTAAATTATATAACATTTAAAATTTAAAACTTTAAAGAAATAGTTAAAGGTCTGGACGTACACAACATTTTTCAATTGATTGTGTAAAATTAGATAGACCCAATCAGATCCATATAACAATGTAATTCTAGGAATGTAATTGGAACATATTACTCAAATAATCAAAAAATGTTGCTAGTTGTCCTAAAGAGAACATTAAAGTTTAAAGATAGTTGGAATCACTGATGATCATCTTGTGAAGGTAAATTAAATTAAGTATACCGCGGGCGGTAAGAGACGGAAGATTGAGAAGAAAAGTATTAGAAAAAGTATCAACATCGACTGAGAGCTGTTGACAAAACATGAAATAGTTTTTTAAATTAAAATTAATTAAAAGTTACAAATAATTTTAATTTCAAACAAATAGAATATTGAAGTAAAGTTCAAGAACGGGACGGACAAGGGCAATTGAATTTATTGCTGTACCAATGTTCTATAATTCCAAGAGCTTTATTAACTATATGTATAAAGGGTGAAACTTTATTTATTAAATTCAACTGCGATGCTCACATTATACTACTATCAAAACCAGATGCTATTTAGTGATTACAAATTTTAAATACACATGTGAATATACATACATAAAAAATATTTGTATTATGTTGTAAGTAATACTCTTTAGAATCGTTGTTGACTACAACTGCACTTCGTGGATCACAAAAACAAAATTATAAACGCACAACTCACAAAAAAGCACATATTTATTAGCAAGTTGAGAATCGATCAATTAAAATTTTTTTTAAAATTAGCAAAATGTGTTAATAATTATAAAAATTAAATACTATTTGTTTGTTATATTTCATGTACCGCCAAAAATATATTTTACAAATCGTCGATATCGACTGCGACTCGAATGATCGTTCCTCAACTGACAGTTGCGCACACAGCAGCAAACAGCAGCCGCCTTGACTGCAACTTCAACTGTCTCGGCCAGAGCCACAGCAACAGCTGCCAATGTGTCGCGTCGTCCGGTGTTGAGCGTTCGTAGGCGCATAATTAATACCCCAGCGACAGCGTCTGAGCCAGCCACGCAAACAACAACAGAGTCTACAACGACCTTCAAATACAATCGACTACGTAGTAAGCCAACCACAGCAACAACAACCAAAGCAATTACGACAACAGCAGCAGCAGCAGAGACAAGCAACAGCAGATTCAGCAACAACAACAAACTAAAGTCGAAAAGCTCGTCAGCATCCGTTGAACTCGAAACTTCAGCGCCAGCGACATTATCACCTGTAACAAGCAACAGGAATGTTGGCAACATCACTATCGATAGTGCACAGAAACACAACAAATTCCAAGCAGCCAGCTATGCGTTGCGTCGCCAGTTTCAAACGCGACGCTTGACCACAACAGCGTCATCAGCAAGCAGCGATGAAAGTTGTAAGTACGAATTGTTTTGAACATCAGGTTATTTGTCGCTATATTTTTCAGTGTACTTATTATACAATCAATATGTGAATGAGTGAACCGAACCGGTTCAGCGAGGCTCGGATCAAAACCGGTTTGCAGCTATGATTAATTTATTTATTTTTTAATTAAATATTGAGCTTTAGTTTTTGCAACAGATTTCAGCTTTATAGCCAATGCCAACGATATGCTATTGGATAAAAGCTTATTTTTTTGTCGTTGAATACCCAAGATAGAACAAAAAGTATTTTTTTTTCGATTTTTAGGGAATACCCTTATTATTTGAAGATCGATCAAAGTCAGCTGATTGAAAGTTGCCATTTGAATTGAAACAAATGTTCTCGAGTTTTGTAGAGTATTTCTTTTAAATAGACAAAGGTATCAGCAAATAAAGCTGAAAGGTAATTAAGAAGACTATCAAGTTAGCTCAATGTCAAGTGAATGCAATCCATAAAATCTGGCCGAGAATGAAAACTGGCACATATAACCTAATGCATTTATTATTTATTTTCTTATTATTCCTTTCCCTTACAATAAAAGAAACCGGCTTAAATAATTAAAAAAAAAACTTATTATTGGGCATCAAATTACTAAAATATTTTTTATCCGACAGATACGGATGTGCCGAGTACGCAAAATCCGCTTTTCAAGCGCCGACTAACGCTTATCACCACGGCACCACCACCACGCACTAGAACCACAGCCCTAAGCGCTGAAGCGACGACTACTTACCTGGGTATTGATGATGATGGCGATCAGGTGGCCAAATCGAGTATACAATCAATCCACTTTAATCAAATTGCGGAACAAGTGCGTCCACAAGTAAGCTATGAGGCACTTGTAAGCAGCAGCAACATCGCTACCACCCAGACCACACCCTCACATTTCATGGTCAATACTACGCGTAAGTCCTCTATAGTTATACTGGCAAGTTCTAAAAATCTATAGTAGCGCAAGAGCAACCCATAGTAAATTGTCGATGTTTTACAATCCCAAAAACCATTGCTGTGCGATTTGGCCAAATATAAAATATATTAAATTATTTTATATTTGGGTGTATAAAAAATTCCTTAAGCTAATAATTTTGGTGAAATTGGAAATATATTTATGCCAGTCAATTTTGGGTGAGTTCGATATTGAAGAATGGCATCTTCGACATTTAAGGAACACATTCCGAACGGTTCTTTTCAAAACCAAGTCTCTTCAAAATCTATAGAGATTTTTTGAACATGCCTGTTATTTGTTGAGTTATACACGGAATTTATTATTATTTGATCACTCCGTAGGTCGCCAGCTTATACCACGTCCTCGTCGGCCACAATCTGTCACGCCTATCCACGGAGCAACTACTGGGACAGCGACTTCAGCATCTTCGCCGCCAGTATCCCGTCGTCAGCAGAGTCGCCGTCGACCGCACAAATATATTGAAGTATACAATCGGCCGCCAAGCACGTCTGCACTTGCCACTGCCAGCCGTCGGTCAAGCTCCGTTGCCAATGATTACCATAATGATGATCAAACGACCGTTACTCCGCAATTGCATCGCCTTAATGGGAAGTCTCAGTCTCGGTCAAAACCCCAGAAACAGCCCGGGGTGATTATACATGGTCGAGGCGTCATTGAATGCTTAGAGGAAGGCCAATTTTCGCACCCGCTTAGTTGTCGCAAGTTCATATCCTGCGCCAAATTCGTGGAGACCGGCAGTATTGTAGGCTGGGAGTACACTTGTCCCAAGGGACATGACTATGATGGATTGAGCGGTATGTGCACTCGGGTGGCATCTAGTGGTAAAGTCTGTCGTGATTAATGCATCTGATAGGGGTTAATGACTGAAAACATGACTTTGCGGACCCCAAAGCATAGTCCAGTGGAGCTGTTTGCATTTTGCATCTTCGTAAAACAATCAGGCCTGTTCCAGTTTTCACTTGCAAATATTTTGCGAATTTTAATTCGAAAGTTTTGCCCAAATTTCTCTTTAACATCCTGAGAATTGTCCGTTGAGCTCCCCTGCTCAGCAGAACAGTGCTGGAAAACGTTTTAAGCAAACAAGACGATTACATAAAAAAATTAGTATCATCTGCAATTTAAAAATATTCCTTTCATATCAAAAATATTTCTCACGTATCAAAAATGTTTTTGCAAGCATCAGCACTGATTTTTCGGGCTCCTTTGCCCTTATGATAATGATACAAATTTTCAGTTTTCAGCAGGGACCACAAATAATAATTGTTTTATTTTTTAATTAAAAAAATCACCTAAATTGGATCTTTTTTTTTTCAATCTCTGCATTTACACCATGATTTTTAAATTTATGATTTTACGTTTTTTTTAAATGATAATAAATCTTTAGTTTGGAGTATTTTTATAAAACTTAGAACTAAGATAATTAATGATTTTTATTTTTCCCTCAAAATAAAACTCAACAGTAATTTACGGCTTCTTCGTGTTCAAAATGTGAACAAACCACAGTTGAGGCAACTTTGTCACCACTCTACTTTTTTAACTGTATCGTATTGCATTGGGAACACTGCTTCTCAGGCTGCCGTCAGCAAAGAATTGAACTTCATACGCCGGCGTACAGTCCTTCTACAGTCCATACTAACCATTTGACGCTGCAGTAAAGCAGGGAAGTTCTGCAGGCATTTCGCAGGAAATTTTTGGAAAATTTAAGTTTAATTAGGAAAAGTTTTCGAATTTAAATTTGTAAAATAGTAGAGGTGAAACCAGAAACAGGCCTGTCTATAAACATTTCTGACATATTCCAGCAAAATTTACTCGTGCACCAAAATACGAGCTTAACTCTTTTTTGCTGGTAGATACTTATTACTTATACTTGTCATAGCGAACTTGAACATGCTTTTTTATGCAGCTGGCACTACGATTGAGCGACAGATATTTAACAGAAAGCCTTTGAAAGGTATTCGAAAGTACTACCAAGATCAATAAAAATATATATTTTATCTGGTTCACGAAGAATATATTTACTTCGTGTCGTGAATTTATATCCTTTCCAGCTAATTTTTCGTAATTATAAAACAAAACTGACTTCGCTCGTCCAATATATGACATCAAGGCATTTGTTCGACCAAATAGTAATTGTCTTTCAAAAATTAAGTTTTCACCATGATATAATAAACCGATCTTCACAACATTTTTTTAATTTATTTTTAAGTACACAACTTATTTGTTTGGTTGAGATGTCTTAAGAAAAAAAAAGGTTATTTATACTTAAAGTTGATACATCTGATCAGTAAAAAAAATCACTTTTTTTTTCATCGCAATCCTGTAATAAAATATTTGTATAGTTCGCATCATATATATATATATATATATATATATACTCTCATGTGGTCCGGTTAACTTAAAACTAGATACTTACAATGTAATATATTATATGTAAACTAATTGTTATCTAGCTCAAAAACATTGGAAAATTCCAACTTTTGCGCTGTCAATAAAGATTCACATGAATATATATGTAGATACGATCATTTATTTTAATTTGGGGTCGTGGTTGATATTGATTTTATGAAATTATGTGGAACCAAAATCCAATTTTCGAATCTACTCTGTGCCACCGTGCTCAGTAGAAAAACCCGTCAGATTAGATGCTTTTTTTTATAACTTTCTAGTGTCAGTTATGTTTTTTTTTATTTACTTATTTAATTTGTTGGCAACTAATACTTTACGCGCGTTGTCCACGATACATATTTATTTTTAATTAGAGACCGAATATCAGAGGAATATCTAAAAATTTCACTTTTAATAATTACTTAAAGACTTTATTTTTATACAATCATACTTAAAATATATACAGTGAACCACTAATGTCTTCATACAGAATAAATATGCCAAATTTGGGTATAATAAAGATGTTTTGATGCTGGTTTCTTATGTTTATCTTTTATTCAATTAAATCCCGTTCTAATGATGCAAAAATTTCTTTAATCCATTAAGTACCCCTCGAAAATTTTGAATTTTAAAAAAAAGTAAATTTTTCAACTTTTTTCCTCGATTTTTTCCCAAAATTCTTCAAACAATTCTAAGAGTGACTGCAAAAAAATTTGTTAAAAAATATTTTTGCTAGTATTTTTTATAAGTTATTGAAAATCCTAAAAATGACGATTTTAGCCCCATATTCCTACTTTGCCCAGATATATAAATCTTCAAAGACTTATTTTTTTTTCACATACTACACAAGCAAAAAGCAGATAAAGTTTTAATAAAATGCAAAATTTTATTTGTAAACTAAGCAGAAATTAAGCATTCAATATAGAAGGAAATGCGTGTTGTTGTTTGCTAAAGGCATATTTTGTATAAATTCGTGAGTTTGGTCTGATCGTTTGACTTATGCGAAGTTCTTCTGTTCCTGTTCCTTCCATGACTGATGGGTGGAATGGTAGCCGTTCTGTGTGTGGGCAGGAGTGTTGCGGCCAAAGGGACTCTTCGAGTTCACCTGCAACATGTAGTCGCCACGGATGTCGTAAGTGGTGGCAATGCCCATGTAGGCGCGCTTGCCGTAGCCGTTGTTCTGCTTGTATTCCTTGTAGGAGCTGGCGGCGACCGCAGGGAAGTTGCGCTCGTTGCCTGGGCGAACAGACTCAGCAAAGTAGCGGGTGGCGCGAAGGGATGCCTCCACAACGTTGTCAGCACCGGGAACACCAGCAGCTGGGCCATTTGGATAGAAGTCAACATCGGCAAGGCGGGCTGGTGTACCCATACCGTAGGCAGACGTATGAATAGCATCAACGAAGTCGGCATCACCGCGGGCCAGGCCAGTCAGCTTGTTATCAGTCACGGAATAGAGCTTAGAGGGGTCCAATCCAGTGATGCGGCGCAGCTTGTGTCCAGTTTGGCGAGTGTACTGACGACCAGCGATACCGGCAACGTGAGCAGCGGGTCCCTGACCAATCAAATGGATAATCTCCTGGGGCACATTGACCTCGTTGATCAGCTGCACAAGGCGGTCACCGATAATCTCACCAATGCGCTCCACATTTAATGTTGCGAATTGTTCAAAGTCTTCGATTTGATCGCCTAGGGTAATGACAACAAGGTTGCCAGTTGTGGTGTCATCCTTGTCTAGATTCTGCTTGCGGCGTTGGTTCTCCTGTTCCTCGCTGCTGCTCTTCTGCTCGTTGCTGTCGGACTGACCGGGGTAGGGCTGGAGGTTGTAACGCTGCTCATAGGCCTGCACCAATTTCCGGTTGGCTTTGTTCACCTGGTTCCAGCTTTGTGGCAGACCCTGAATGAAAATGGTCACCTCGTCGTTGCCAAAGTTGGATTGACGCTTCACGGTCTCAACAAAGGTATTCAAGTTGAATTCAATTTTCTCGCCACGTTCGCCAACAATGTAGCCCTTGATTTTGCTGGGCTCTGGGACATAATCGGGCTTGAAGACGCGGTTGAACTTCGACAAGTGATCTGTAACGAGCGGCAAGTGCATTTTGTTTTGTTAGGTGTTAGTCGCCTGTCGAGCTGACATTAGCTTAGGTTACTTACACAATTGGTCCAACAGCGTAGCTCCATCATTGACGGTCATTTCCTCGAGACGACGCAGGGTCACATCCTTCAGCATTGGCAGTTGCTCAATTTCGCTCGGGCTAACCCAGTTGCTGGGATTTTCGTAGTTGTTCAGCGAGTTCGAGCGCTTTGGGCTACCATTGTGGGGTGTGGCCAAAGTCGCGGCCAGCAGGCACGCCATAACACACAAAGTGCGCAGAGGATTCATTATTAGTCGATGAGCTTTCCTGTTGTCGAGACACCGTACCAAGCTTTACTGCATGTTGTTAGCTGAGCAGCCAGCGATTTTATAGCTCCAGCTTCGTAGTAGTTCGTTGACCGTCAATTCACACGCGCCACCAAACGGAAGTACTGAGGAGCTCTCGGGTGCATGGTGCATTAAGTCTAGCTCAGCAAATTTCGAAAGAGGAATTGAAATTCTAGACTGCAGTGACTTGAAAATCTAAAATCGACAGTCGTTGATTGCGCGACTCGGCATTTTTCATGTTGATATTTTCGCTTTATCAGTGATCGTTGATTAATAAATGCTATCAGGGCGAAGTCAGCAATTAATGCTGCCAATTTGACAATTTTTGATGTGCTGTTTGTTTCAACACCATTCAGTTCAGCAAAACGATGAATGTACTTCTTGTGTAACTGCAATTAGAATAGACACAATCAGTGAAAAATCGGAATCTGCCAAAGCCCAAATAAAGTGTTGCTATGGTTATAGACACTTCTGATTTGATTATAGGCATACAAAAGTATTGGTAATAATTGTTATTACACTTAAATCTGTTAAGAAATGTATTTACTTATATGTGTGCGAATACGTCATGAATAAAAGTAGTTCAATAATTATGAAAAATTATAGAATAGTGAGAAATTATTTAATTGTAATTGAAAATATAAAGCAACACATTTTTTTTAATTAAATAGTTATAATAAAATCTCAATTTAAATGTAAAAAAATTGAAAATTATAAAGTTTAAGAAACTGTTAAACATTTTTTTTTAAATTTAAAAAACAATACTACGAAATTACATATATTAACATATTAAATATATTAAATTTTTTGAATAAGCTAAGAATTTTAAATTTTTTTAAGTGCTAACATATCAAAACAAAATAACACAATTGTATTCCATTTTAAATGGTTTTTGTTTAAAATTAACCATTTAAAAAAAAAACTTTTACATTTTTTTAAAGAGTTAACATTTCAAAATAAAAAAACAGAAGTGTATACTATTTAAAATGGTTGTTGTTTAACATAAAATTTTTTTCATATCAAATTTCCAAAATTTACTTCTTACACTTACTTTGTATATTCCCAATTAAATAGAGATTTCATTCTAACTATTTAATATCACTGCAAACATAATTTAAGTACTTCGTATCTTAAATCATAAGAAACAAAATTTCCATTTGTGCTATTTTTTTCAGTGCTAGTGGTATTAAATTTTATTAGCACTTCATTTTTTTATGATAATTAAATAGTAATGGTTATGCCTATATGAACAACACTAAATTTTAGTCAATACAAAGCATACATCTTTCCAGCTTTGAAGCTAACAGATAATCAAAAAGATAATATAAAAAAAGTTTGTACTAAGCATAGGGAGCATAGATCATTATTCATATAAGAATGTATCGGACCATGTCTGGCAAATGTACGTGGATATGTTGATAGAGCCGAGGTGACAGTTTGAGGTTGGAGCACCACAATTACATAGAAATAGCGACAACAAGGAGCGGACTGGCTATGATTCTAGAGCATATGTATTTGTATCTTGCAACTAGAAGAGGCTTTTCATATCTAAAAGATTTTTCTGCTGCGAATTAAATACATATAAACATTTGATGAACAGGCATCAAATAACACTTCACTAATGTCGAGTATAGGCTTACATTGTAATCATAGCTTGTGCTAAGATTGTTCAATTCGAACTGTTACTATCAGGTAATGTACTTTGTGTCCGGGGCATTGCCCCCATTTAGCATCAAACTATTTGCATTAGATTATACGTAAATAATTTAAAAGTACAAATACATATAAGTATATTAGCTGCTGAGAAACTGCATGTGCTGAGAAATTGCAACGGTGCAGAAATCGGAAAAGTGCTGAATGGCCTGACAATACAAAATATGAATGCGATAGGGCACTATAAAAACCCAATCCCAAAACATTGAAAGACAGTTGAACTCACGGCGACTAAGAGAACGACCAGAAGAACCCACAGTTACCGTTGTCCTTGCTGTCCTAGCTTAGAACATAATGAATCCCATGAGGGTGCTAAGTATCCTGGCCTGTCTGGCTGTAGCCGCGATGGCAAGCCCATCCCGTCGCTCGAACGACAAATCTGCCAACCAGGCACTGAAGCCATCGCAATGGCTGTCGCCGCAGGATTTGGAAGCTATCCCTTCCGTTGATGATCTGACTCTAGAACGTTTGGAGCGCATGCCCCTTGAGAAGGGTGCTGAGTTGTTGCAACAAGTCTGTAAGTATTAGACATTTAAAAATAAAAAACATGCGATTCTTATGCTCAGTTTTTGCTGTACAGATCATTTGTCGCAAATCAATCATGATATTGAGCCCAACTTTGTGCCTAGCAACGTTCAGGTCTATGTCCCAAAGCCAAACGGAGACAAGATCGTTGCGCCAATTGACGAAATGATCCAGCGCTTAAAGCAGAAGCAGAACTTCGGACAGGATGAAGTGACCATTATTGTGACAGGTTTGCCTCAGACCAGTGAAACTGTGAAGAAGAGCACCCGTAAACTCGTCCAGGCTTACATGCAGCGCTACAATCTGCAACAGCAGCAACAGCAGGGTCAGAAGTACAACCGCGACTCCAATGAGGACAGCAAATATCAGCGCTCTTCCAGCGAGGAGGACTACAATGTACAGGCCAATAACGCTAACACCAACACCGGCGACATTATTGTAAGTATCTGCATTTAGTTAGTTAGTTTAGTTGCACGTTGCTCATTTTATACACTTGTAATCTTTCACAGGTTATCGACTTGGGATCTTCGTTGACCAACTACAAGCGATATGCTATGCTGGACATTCAGAAGACCGGTGAGAAGATTGGCAAGTGGATTGTTCAACTGACCAGTGAGCTGCAATTGCCCCATGAGACCATTCACATGATCGGCCAAAACGTTGGTGCCCACGTGGCTGGCGCTGCTGCCAATGAGTTTACTCGTTTGACTGGTCACAAGCTGCGCCGTGTCACCGGCTTGGACCCCAGCAATATTATCGCCAAGAACCTGTACACCCTAGTAGGCCTTTCCCGCGGTGATGCCGATTTCGTTGATGTTATCCACACCTCTGTCTACGGCATGGGCACGCCTATTCGCAGTGGCGATGTTGACTTCTACCCCAATGGATTGGGAGCTGGTGTGCCTGGTGCTGAAAACGTTGTAGAGGCCTCCATGCGAGCCACCCGCTACTTTGCCGAATCCGTTCGTCCAGGCAACGAGCGCAGCTTCCCTGCTGTGCCCGCTAACTCGCTCAAGCAGTACAAGCAAAACGATGGCTTCGGCAAGCGCGCGTACATGGGCATTGATGCCTCCTACGACATCGAGGGTGACTACCTCCTGCAGGTTAATCCTCAGAGCCCCTTCGGTCGCAACGCCCCCGCCCAGAAGCAAAACAGCTACCACGGTGTGCACAACGGCTGGGAGAGCCAGAAGGACTTTTAATAAGACGACGCATAACTCCAGACATCGCATCATAATGGACGAATCTTATTCTTAAGGACAAACAATTGGATATTTATGTAACTAAATATTTATATGTCAAAATTAATAGCAAATAAAGCACACTCTTTTTAAAAAAGTGCCCAAATTTAAGAAAAACTTAATTATTTCGAATTATATACTCCGAAACAAATGCGAGCCCAAGGTTAGCCCAAAAGGTTAAGCCTAGAAAAATGCAACTTTCACACAACATAGCTGAGACAATTTTTCTCGTGCAATAAAACGGCGTTTTGCGAAATTTGACCTGTAAGTGGGTCAAAATCGAGGTAAGAATTCAGAGAATTACTTGGTATGAACAACTTTTTTGTTTATGAAGAAATCTCAACCAAACTTGCAGATCGTATATTTTGGACTGCCTGTTACATCGTAACCAAAGTTATTCAAAATCGGATTTATTCATCATATAGCTGCCTTAGGAACAATCAGATACAAATTTACCTTTTATATTCTTAAAATATCTTAACCAAACTCACAGATCGTATATTTGGGACTGTCTGTTATATCCTGACCAAATTCGAATCGGATTACTAAATAATAAATCTGTCAAAGGAATAATCGCATGCAAATTAATATTTAATTTCTTTATTTCGATTCCTAGTGCTACAAGCTAACGCTTATTATTTAACGCACTAGTCACTATTACAATCATTGATTTAAAAATAATATTAAGATTAAACAATTACAAAAATATAACAATCATCGATTTTAACGTAATATTAAGATTACCATTACCATTACCAAATTACCATTAAGATTCGTTTTTTCAATGACTTAATAAAGTTAAGCACAAAAGTAGTTCACAAAGGATTTTAAGTCAAATTATGTGTTCCATAAGAAATTTTAGTTTTTCAATCCATTTATAACTGTATACATCACGTGAATTTGTGAATGGGAAAAATTTTCGAATTGTAGCAACGCTGCTCAAAAGTATATTATTATTTACAAAATGAACAGAGCGTTGTCCCAACTTTACATCCGATGAAAAAGCAGAACTGCTTGCAATGGTTAAAGCCAACCAGAGGGTGTTAGAAAACAAGAAGAATGCAATCCCTTGGATGCGAAAAACTTGCCACGGAGTACACCTGTATTACAGGCGTTCAACGCGCCGTCTCGGCCCTAAAAGCATAATGTGAAGGACTGAAAAGAAAAAGTAAGACCGAACTTGCAGAGGAGAGGCAAAATCTTTTGCGGGCAGGTTTTGGTTGATTTATGTACACGATAATATCAATTGCTGGAAATTATGCCTTGTTTTCGGTCTTTTTGGGCAAAAACAGTGCCAGGATATTGGGTAAAACACCGCCCTGGGCAATGATGACGCCAGAAAGAAGTTTGTTTAACTCCTCATCGTTGCGGATAGCGAGTTGCAGATGACGAGGGATAACTCTAGCTTCCCTGTTATCACGAGCTGCATTACCAGTCAACTCTAATACTTCAGTGGCCAAGTATTCCATAACACGCTCGGCATAGTTTCCCTTGCGAAGCAGACGGTGAAAACGGCCAACGGGGAACTGAAGATCAGCGCGGTTGGATCGAGACTTTGCCTTTCCCTTTACTTTTCCACCTTTGCCGCGACCAGACATTTTTCTTTATTTTTGTTTCACTTTAAGCACACAAATATCGAATGTTGAATGTTGTGGCGATCCACAATCGAGGACATGCCTTTGTGATGCAGATTCTTTTAATAAATAAACTATCATACAAGCCCTCAAAAAAGTTTGGACTCTTTTCTTATACAGTGACTCACAGCTTATTTCAACCAGCACAAAAAGCAACTTCAATCAAAAGCTTCAATTACAACTAACTAATATACAAAACTAATCAAAAGTATTTACAGAAAGCTAAAATTATATCAACTCATATTTTAAAAACATTGAAAATTACTTGAACATTTCTTTGAGTTTTTGTGAAAATCAACTTTTTAACTTTTATTCTCGATTTAAGCATAGTACGCTCTAGCCGAAAATATTTTTGCAAGGCCAAAACTTCATATAAAAAAAAGGGTTGCAAACATGCTCGAAATTATTTTGTAAGGCCATTTCTAAACGTATGTACGCTGTACCTAAATATGGGCAGCTCAGAATATTTTCTGGCGTTTTACAACACTGTTTGATCCACAGATGGCAGCTTTATTTTGACCTTTCAAAACATCGATTGAATCGTTGTTTTGAATAGTCGAAATATATGAACAATGGCGGGAAAAAATAAGCAGCCAAATAAGAGCCGAATTGATGTCTTCGAAAATGAAGAACGAATAAGGCTAATTGAAGAGGTGAGAGAGAGGCCAATCATATGGGATTTAACCGATAAAAAGCATTTTGATGCGACTTTTATCAAAAGTGCATGGGAAAGTATTGCAGAGGCCGTTAATCCGAAAATTATGGTATTGGTCGCTGCTACTTCACTGATCCAGTCCATTTGGTCCATTTTGTCACTTTGATTATTTGAAATTGTATTTACTTGTTTGTTGTGAACAGCTGACGCAACAGTGTGACCACAGCAGCAAAGGACCAACAATCTCTCAACTTTTTAGTGATTTTTGGTATTTTGCTGTCACACTGAATTCTGTAAGGCCCGACCTCAAAACATCGAACATTTCGAGCGTCCAAAATGTTTTCAGCTAGAGCGTACTACGCTTTAAAAGAAAAAAAAATTTTTTGATACAAAAAGTTTTTCTAACCAAATCTAACAGTGACTGCAAAAAAACTTTTTCAAAAATCTCTTCTCTTGTTTAGAGAAGCTTTTTGCATCAAAGCAGCTTTTTTTTAAATTCGAGGATAAAAGTTGAAAAGGCTGGCGAATTTCCCGAAAATTTGACTTTTGTTCTTACAAATTCTGATTTTGTCACTTTTATCGCGTGCTGAGCTCGTAGGGTGGATCCAAAAAAAAAACTTTTTTAGATACTATAAATTAAAACAAGTGTTTTCAACAGAAATGTGAAGTTGAGCACGTCCTGATTGCAATTTTCCTTTGAAAATATATCGCAAAAATGGAAAATGATTCGAACAGATGTTTGAATATGTTTTGTGTTAGTTTGTCAAAGCTTCAAATGTAGATTGTCTTTTGTCTAATGTTTTGATCACGTGTTATTGTAGTACAATGTTCATACGTATTTGAGTTTGGTGAAATACGAGAAATAGTTACGTTGCGCGTGGTCTCCCGGGGATTTTTAGGTCGCATGCTATTTAGAGAAATGTACTTAATTAATTGTTAAAAAGTTAAATGTCGGAAAGTCGAGATATTAGTGTATTTTGCTAATGCGTTACAGTTGTTTATTCTGGGTCAGACATTTTTTTTGCATATTTCTTTAGCTTAGATATTCAAAAATATTTTCATAAAAGGATTTTTCAATATTTGAAACAGTTCAGGGGATATAGCCATTTTTGTGGCCCGATTTTGATGAAATAAGTGCCAAACGACGCAGAATTTACGAAGCTATTGCCCCTGTCTCGATCATGGCCGATCACTGAACTATAAAAAAAGTGAAAAATCTATTAGGGTGTTCACTTGACCCTAGCAGCGTTGCAGGTTGAAAACGTTGCAAGCTTACTGCGAGAACAGCGCTGCAGATTATCAAAAAGATAATATAAACAAGCGGATCAGTCGAGTGCACTCGGCAGTAATATACCCTGGGCCCAGTCCCCGGCATGCCCATGCAATTCTCATACTTATCCTTAAATATCGACCTATCGTTTTTATGGCAGCTACATACATATATAATAAGATAAATGGCCGTGTTCACCAGAACAAATCGACAGCAGAAAATCGATGAAATTTGCATGATTATTCTGGTGAAATGCAGTGATTAGCAATCATGATTTCAAATTTTGTGAATATGATGACTGAAAATTCATCACCAAAATAGTACGCTGAAATTTTCTGATTGTGATGCTTTGTTATCGAACAAACAAAATACATGATTACTGATTGATTAGTTCTGGTGAACGCGGCCAATGATTTAAGCCAATTTTAAAAATAAAAAAATAAAAATAATTAAAAAAATAAATAATTATACATCAACAGAACCGAGATTCGAACCTGGATCTCCCGTTTCGATTGCCGAGCACTTATCACTTCCACCACGCCGCAACATGTATTGAAGATGACAAATTCGATCAACTTTCTTGCAGAGGAAATGTAAAATGAATTAATTGACCATTAGTTCTATTGATATAAAAAAAATAAAATTTTAAACTTAAAAGGCAAAATAAAAGGTGCTGTCAGTTTTTGATGAATTACGCCCCCCACAGTGGGCGTGACACAATTTTAACATAAACTGGTTCTGCCTGACATTATAGGCAGTCTTCATTCCAAATTTGATGGTCCTAGCTCTTACCATCTCTGAGATCCTTTCGTTTACACGGACCGTCAGACAGACGGACAGACGGACATGGCTATATCGACTCGACTGTTGATGCTGATCAAGAATATATATACTTTATGGGGTCGGAGATGCTTCCTTCTGCCTGTTACATACTTTTAAACAAAATTAATATACCCCCAGGGTATAAAAAAAGTTTGTACTAAGCATAGGAAGCATAGATCATTATTCATATAAGAATGTATCGGACCATGTCTGGCAAATGTACGTGGATATGTTGATAGAGCCGAGGTGACAGTTTGAGGTTGGAGCACCACAATTACATAGAAATAGCGACAACAAGGAGCGGACTGCCTATGATTCTAGAGCATATGTATTTGTATCTTGCAACTAGAAGAGGCTTTTCATATCTAAAAGATTTTTCTGCTGCGAATTAAATACATATAAACATTTGATGAATAGGCATCAAATAACACTTCACTAATGTCGAGTATAGGCTTACATTGTAATCATAGCTTGTGCTAAGATTGTTCAATTCGAACTGTTACTATCAGGTAATGTACTTTGTGTCCGGGGCATTGCCCCCATTTAGCATCAAACTATTTGCGTTAGATTATACGTAAATAATTAAAAAGTACAAATACATATAAGTATATTAGCTGCTGAGAAACTGCATGTGCTGAGAAATTGCAACGGTGCAGAAATCGGAAAAGTGCTGAATGGCCTGACAATACAAAATATGAATGCGATAGGGCACTATAAAAACCCAATCCCAAAACATTGAAAGACAGTTGAACTCACGGCGACTAAGAGAACGACCAGAAGAACCCACAGTTACCGTTGTCCTTGCTGTCCTAGCTTAGAACATAATGAATCCCATGAGGGTGCTAAGTATCCTGGCCTGTCTGGCTGTAGCCGCGATGGCAAGCCCATCCCGTCGCTCGAACGACAAATCTGCCAACCAGGCACTGAAGCCATCGCAATGGCTGTCGCCGCAGGATTTGGAAGCTATCCCTTCCGTTGATGATCTGACTCTAGAACGTTTGGAGCGCATGCCCCTTGAGAAGGGTGCTGAGTTGTTGCAACAAGTCTGTAAGTATTAGACATTTAAAAATAAAAAACATGCGATTCTTATGCTCAGTTTTTGCTGTACAGATCATTTGTCGCAAATCAATCATGATATTGAGCCCAACTTTGTGCCTAGCAACGTTCAAGTATATGTCCCAAAGCCAAACGGCGACAAGATCGTTGCGCCAATTGACGAAATGATCCAGCGCTTAAAGCAGAAGCAGAACTTCGGACAGGATGAAGTGACCATTATTGTGACAGGTTTGCCTCAGACCAGTGAAACTGTGAAGAAGAGCACCCGTAAACTCGTCCAGGCTTACATGCAGCGCTACAATCTGCAACAGCAGCAACAGCAGGGTCAGAAGTACAACCGCGACTCCAATGAGGACAGCAAATATCAGCGCTCTTCCAGCGAGGAGGACTACAATGTACAGGCCAATAACGCTAACACCAACACCGGCGACATTATTGTAAGTATCTGCATTTAGTTAGTTAGTTTAGTTGCACGTTGCTCATTTTATACACTTGTAATCTTTCACAGGTTATCGACTTGGGATCTTCGTTGACCAACTACAAGCGATATGCTATGCTGGACATTCAAAAGACTGGTGAGAAAATTGGCAAGTGGATTGTTCAACTGACCAGTGAGCTGCAATTGCCCCATGAGACCATTCACATGATCGGCCAAAACGTTGGTGCCCACGTGGCTGGCGCTGCTGCCAATGAGTTTACTCGTTTGACTGGTCACAAGCTGCGCCGTGTCACCGGCTTGGACCCCAGCAATATTATCGCCAAGAACCTGTACACCCTAGTAGGCCTTTCCCGCGGTGATGCCGATTTCGTTGATGTTATCCACACCTCTGTCTACGGCATGGGCACGCCTATTCGCAGTGGCGATGTTGACTTCTTCCCCAATGGATTGGGAGCTGGTGTGCCTGGTGCTGAAAACGTTGTAGAGGCCTCCATGCGAGCCACCCGCTACTTTGCCGAATCCGTTCGTCCAGGCAACGAGCGCAGCTTCCCTGCTGTGCCCGCTAACTCGCTCAAGCAGTACAAGCAAAACGATGGCTTCGGCAAGCGCGCGTACATGGGCATTGATGCCTCCTACGACATCGAGGGTGACTACCTCCTGCAGGTTAATCCTCAGAGCCCCTTCGGTCGCAACGCCCCCGCCCAGAAGCAAAACAGCTACCACGGTGTGCACAACGGCTGGGAGAGCCAGAAGGACTTTTAATAAGACGACGCATAACTCCAGACATCGCATCATAATGGACGAATCTTATTCTTAAGGACAAACAATTGGATATTTATGTAACTAAATATTTATATGTCAAAATTAATAGCAAATAAAGCACACTCTTTTTAAAAAAGTGCCCAAATTTAAGAAAAAGTTAATTATTTCGAATTATATACTCCGAAACAAATGCGAGCCCAAGGTTAGCCCAAAAGGTTAAGCCTAGAAAAATGCAACTTTCACACAACATAGCTGAGACAATTTTATCGTGCAATAAGACGGCGTTTTGCGAAATTTGACCTGTAAGTGGGTCAAAATCGAGGTAAGAATTCAGAGAATTACTTGGTATGAACAACTTTTTTGTTTATGAAGATATATCAACCAAACTTGCAGATCGTCTATTTTGGACTGCCTGTTACATCCCAACCAAAGTTTTTCAAAATCGGATTACTTCATCATATAGCCTTAGGAACAATCAGATACAAATTTACCTTTTATATTCTTTAAATATCTTAACCAAACTCACAGATCGTATATTTGGGACTGTCTGTTATATCCTGACCAAATTCGAATCGGATTACTAAATAATAAATCTGTCAAAGGAATAATCGCATGCAAATTACCATTAAGATTCGTTTTTTCAATGACTTAATAAAGTTAAGCACAAAAGTAGTTCACAAAGGATTTTAAGTCAAATTATGTGTTCCATAAGAAATTTTAGTTTTTCAATCCATTTATAACTGTATACATCACGTGAATTTGTGAATGGGAAAAATTTTCGAATTGTAGCAACGCTGCTCAAAAGTATATTATTATTTACAAAATGAACAGAGCGTTGTCCCAACTTTACATCCGATGAAAAAGCGGAACTGCTTGCAATGGTTAAAGCCAACCAGAGGGTGTTAGAAAACAAGAAGAATGCAATCCCTTGGATGCGAAATAGTTGCCACGGAGTACACCTGCCTTACAGGCGTTCAACGCGTCGTCTCGGCCCGAAAAGCATAATGTGAAGGACTGAAAAGAAAAAGTAAGACCGAACTTGCAGAGGAGAGGCAAAATCTTTTGCGGGCAGGTTTTGGTTGATTTATGTACACGATAATATCAATTGCTGGAAATTATGCCTTGTTTTCGGTCTTTTTGGGCAAAAACACTGCCAGGATATTGGGTAAAACACCGCCCTGGGCAATGATGGCGCCAGAAAGAAGTTTGTTTAACTCCTCATCGTTGCGGATAGCGAGTTGCAGATGACGAGGGATAACTCTAGCTTCCTTGTTATCACGAGCTGCATTACCAGTCAACTCTAATACTTCAGTGGCCAAGTATAACACGCTCGTCATAGTTTCCCTTGCGAAGCAGACGGTGAAAACGGCCAACGGGGAACTGAAGATCAGCGCGGTTGGATCGAGACTTTGCCTTTCCCTTTACTTTTCCACCTTTGCCGCGACCAGACATTTTTCTTTATTTTTGTTTCACTTTAAGCACACAAATATCGAATGTTGAATGTTGTGGCGATCCACAATCGAGGACATGCCTTTGTGATGCAGAATCTTTTAATAAATAAACTATCATACAAGCCCTCAAAAAAGTTTGGACTCTTTTCTTATACAGTGACTCACAGCTTATTTCAACCAGCACAAAAAGCAACTTCAATCAAAAGCTTCAATTACAACTAGCTAATATACAAAACTAATCAAAAGTATTTACAGAAAGCTAAAATTATATCAACTCATATTTTAAAAACATTGAAAATTAAAAATCAACTTTTATCGTCGATTTAAAAAAAAACAAATGTTTTGATGCAAAAAAAGTTTCTCTAAGCAATTGTAATAGTGGCTGCAAAAAAAAAAAATTTTCAAAAATCTCTTTGCTAGTATTTTTATGTTTTTTGAAAATTGCTTAAAATCCGAAAAAACAATTTTTGTGTGCAAAAATAGCAGTATCAAAAATAAGTGCAAGCAGTTCAACGATAGAAAACGCAAATAACATAGTTATGGAGTATTTGAAATTCTTTTGAGAACAATTGGTCGTTATTTCTAACATATAGTACATGTTTGATATTGGTCGCCTCTGAAAATCATTCGCTGCTTTACTTGTGATGTATCTGTAATCAGTATCTACTGAATGACATACATACCTATTTAGCTCAGCCTAATTAGCTTCGCTTTATTTATTTATTTGTACGATTCATTTCTTTTCTTGTGATACCGAAACAAAAATTGTCACTTTTAAATGTTTGAAATTTTCAGATGAATGCAAAAAGTAGTAATCTGGTATTGGTGATGCCTTAATTTAGTTACTGTTAGACTACAATAATGGAAGATTGAAGAGGGCTTAAATAATAGCCCCAATAAATCAATTATGTATCACTAATAAAAAAAATATATGTTTGAAAAAAGAAAAATCAAAGATGGCATTTCTATTATTGTCAAAGCTGCTAATATTTATTTAAAAATTTTAAAGCATATTCAATGACCAAACAAAAATTTCCCGTCTTTTGCTCATTTGATTAGATTCAATCAAATAGACCAGAAAAAACGGAGACAAACAGTTGTAGTCATAGTTTTACTAAGCTAAAACTAAATTTAGAAAAACATCAATTAATAACGATAACATGGATCACTGGTAATCAGATTCTTTGCAGGTTTCGAAATGGTCTCCTCCAGCTGAGATGCACAGGTCCAATCGTGATTTAAAATGGTCAATCGGTACCTTTACTAGCGCAGCGATTGCTTCAGCGTCTCCAAACTTTTGTTAGGCTTAGCACAGGCCCTGGCCCTTAAAATCGAACACATGCTGTAGTCCTTCGGGTTGAGATCCGGCGGGTAGGGCGGCCATTCACAGACGAGATGAAATCCGGTTAACGGGTTTCGCACTAGTCTTGCGTCATTTTCGCCTTGTTGTCCGGCGCGGAATCCTGTTGAAAAGTCCTGTTCGCATCGCCGAAGTGCTGTTGGGCACATGGAATAACCACGGCGTTGAGAATGTCGCGGCGGTGGACTTCATGGTCGATTTTCAACCCTTGATCCACGAAAACCAGGGATGTCTCTCCGCTGGCTCAATTGTCGCCCCAGAACGTGACGGACTTTGGATTTTGCCGATGTTTGACGATGGCCGACGTGCCTGAAGCCGCAGCGGACCAGATCCTGTTGTTTTGGTGGTTGTGGGCCTGCTCGACGGTAAAAAGCTTCTCATCCGTGAAAATAATGCGCTCCCATCGCTGACTTACGGCCCGACGCTTGAGTTGGCGGCATCTTTCCAGTTGCACGCGCTTATTGTCGTCCGTGAGGAGCTAAACCATTTTGAGCTTGTACGGCTTAAGTCCAAGGTGCCTCTTCGCCATTTGCCGAACAGATTCACTTTTAATTCCGGTCTCATGGGCAATTTCCCTCATGGAGACCTTCGGATTTTACTTCACCTGCTTTAAATAAAGGGAGAGAGGAATAAAGAAAAGTCAAATAAAGAGAGATAGAAATAAAGAGATGTGAAATTAAAGACAACTGCATGAGATGGAAAGAGAAGAAAAATGAGTGCGAAGAACCGGGCAGTTATTATTTTGTTTTGTTTACATTTTCAGCCATCTCATTGAATCCACCATCGCATATGAATAAAGACATGATAAGGCTCAGATCACGTCTAATTTTTGGATTCATTTAATTTCATATGTACCTGTTGAGCAACGATCTGTGAGTTTTCAGCTTCGCCGTCATGCGTTTCAGGATTTAGACGCAATCCTCCGCACCAGTCATCTGTACTCCTAATTGCATTGTTGTTCCTCTTGTTTGTGCTCCACAAGAGCAAGGGTTGTTGATATAATATCAAAATATCGATGTATCGATATTTAATTTTTGGTGATGATATATTTTTAAGTGATATTTTTTTAAAACGATAATATCAATATCGATATAATTATACGATATTATCGTGCGATACTTTTCACAGGTTTTTTTTACTTTTGCCGCTTTTTTTTGTTCACGAAAACGTCGAATCAAAAATGTATTCGGATATAATAAGCGGCACTACATCCAAGTGCCAAATTTGCAATAAAATAGTAAGCATTAGTGGTAACATGACTAATTTGGGGTGGAAAAACTGTTGATTTAAGCTCGCGCCCAGATATTTATATCATCGATATTATTGATTAGGGTATTCAGAAACTATGATATTTGTGTTATGTGGCAAAGTGATAACACTGAAGCTAGTGAGCGACCTTTTTAAGTTTCTGTTGTCGTATTTGTGATAAATCAGCTGACAGTTCAATTCAAATTTAAAATATATAAGAAAATCATTCGACCTGAGTTTGTAATCAGAATGCCAAGAGAAGGAATAAAAAAAACAATTTACTAAGCGGAAACTTGATTTAGCTCTATTGGAATTGGAGTTGCTCGATGGTACGTATGCAGTTATTGCAAAAGACATAAGCACAACTAAGGCTTTGAGCATTTTAGACAATGACCATGCTGCATATGATGAAGTAATGGACGAACCAATGGAGGATATATTAACAATTTCATCGTGTCGCTGTGGAATTGAGTTTTCTGTTCCCAAGTCATTCGATTGGCGAACCCACGTATTGCCAAACTTCAATGAGGATCGGTTTCTCCAAATGCTGCGAGTCACAAAGATGCAGATCCAAACAATAGTGGAATTCGTCCGCAATGATTCCGGTTTCAAATCATAGCTATTTCGGCCTCAAATGTCCGTTGAACAACAGGTTGCGATTGTTTTGCTTCGCTTAGGATCATCAGGAGAAGCTGCTGCTATAAGGAAGATAAGCAACTTTGTTTGGAGTAGGAGATGGTGGAACTATAGGTTCTATAACAGACAGGGTATTTAGTGTCATTCTCCGGAAGTTGTCTCAACTTTGGCGCAACACCCGAATCAAAGCGACAAGCCATTGCCAATTCTATAATGAATAATTAAAAAATGTTGGTTTATTTAAATTGATTTTCTTTTATTCATAATTACAGGGAAGCATTTTTATATTTAAGTTCCATTTCCAATTTCTGCATTCTTTCCTCTTTTTCCTGGCCGTTGGTTTCTGTGATTTACTCATATAATTACATGCCTATGTAACGTTTCTATGTGCAGACTTACCTCAAAATTGGTATGCGATCGAACATAATCGAGCATATTCTTTACTTTAATGTCGCTCCAGCGTTTGATGCCACCTTCTCTGAGCCTAGTCCTTTTAATTGCTTCTGCCACTGTAAATAACTCAATTTAATCAAATAAATTAAAAATTTGACAGGACAAATTACTTACTTTTGCAATAACGGCTCAGTGTGACCTCATTTCGTTAGATCAAAAATCTCGAAAAAACCCGATGCCTACCGATACTTTCCGATACTTTAAACAGTCTGGCAACCTTTCTCCTTTTGAAATTTTGTCTCAATACGAGGAATTTTGTATACATACCCCAGGGCATGTTTGATGTGATATACTTTTTTCTGTGTGTTTGTTGTCATTACAACATATAACACTTTGCCACATAAAACAAATATTAGAGTTTCTGAATACCCTAGATATTTTTATTGTCAAAATATCAATATCGAAATATCAACGTTATTGATATTTTTAAAAATATCAACAGCCCTAACCAGAACTCCTTAAATCAATCAGCTTTCACCTATTAGGCCGGGCGCACACTGGTAGCCGAAAACTGATATAACAGCTGAGCTTATACATAGGCGAGCTGATCAGAACTTATCATTTTAATGTCAGTAACTCATTTTTTTTCAACCAACAATGGCTGGCAACTTTTTCTTCCTTAAAAAAGAAAAGCTAACAACGGTTTATTATGTTTTATGCAGGGATTAAAACCCTAACCGAAACCGTAACCTTTAACCGGTAAATATCGATTGAAATTTAAAATCGTAACCGAAACCGTAACCGAAAAAAAAATTTTTCTTTTGACCGAAACCATAAAGCTGAAACTCTGTAAACCGAAAAAGCCGTTTAGTAACCGTTTCATTTAAAAGGGTTCATTTCGGTTCTTTATACATACAACCAAAAAAATAAAATAAAAACTTTTTTTCAATTTTTATTTCCAATTTTGAAAGTTGAAAAAAGTTTTGTTTTTAATTGTAATTTTAAAAATTGCAAATAAGAGTTATGGTGTAGCTTTTAAATACTATTTTAAAAGCATGATTTATTTTCAATTTTTACTATAAAATTTAAAAAATCAAGCTAAAAATAATCTAAGACGAAAATTTTTTAACTGTTTCGATTTTTTCCAACTCTTTTTTTTTAATTTTTTTTCTTTTTTAATTTTAATTTTTTTGTTTTACTTTGAATTTTTATTTGTGATATTCATGATCGAATTTTCATAGCACTGAATAAGCGCAAATAAAATTAATATGTTCCATGAAATATTTAAATTGTTAAAATGTAACTAAACTAAGAACATCAAACTGAAGAATATGTGAAAAAAAAAGGTGTGAATGAAATATTAAGAAAGTAATGCCTATTTAATTATTATTATTATATTATTATTATAATTTTATTTTTGAAAAGAAACTTTTTTTTTTGTGAACCGAAACCTTACCGGTATTTCAAAAACGAAACATACAAAAACCGGTTCACCGTTACGAAACCTTTATTCAAAGATTTTGCGTAACCGATAACCGAAAGCCTAAATGCGAAAATAACCGAAACCGTAACTGAAACCGATATTCGTTTCGGTTTTAATCCCTGGTTTTATGTATTACATGCATGTAATATATGTAACTAGGATACTTTTCTTAAAAGCCAAATATACTACAAATACTACTATACTACTTACTACAGCTTTCAATGTGCTCGCTTTCATACCAGCAGTGTGTTCGTTATTTTCGAGCTGATAAGCTCTGCTGTAAGTTCAGCTTTCAGCCGCCAGTGTGCGCCCGGCTTAACATGAGCTAGTGAACATGTTCCTATCATCTTGTTCTTTCTTGCTCACTTTTGCTCTGTTTCGCTTGCCTGTACTCAGCTAATTCTTCTGCTCATTTTTGCGCACATACTGTTAGGATCATCTAAGTGCGTACATCTGTTACGGGAATTTCTGCATATCCATATGTATATAAGAAGTGAAAATAAGCTATATTCCAGTGTCAAGCTTAGTACGCAAGCTAACTAAATTTTACGCGGCGTAAAGTGCTCAATATTTAGCTGTCGACGAGCGTAAGCCCAGTGTTGCCAATGCAACACGGAAAAATAACAAAAAGTTGAGTGGTAACACTATGCGTCAGCGGCGGTTTATTTTAAATTTGAAGATGCTGAACTGATTTGGATGAAAGAGGAGAGAATAGGCAGTGAAAAATGCAAATTAAAGTTTATAGTGAAAAAATATGCGATGCCCCGCAACCACAGCGCGTGTTGGGTGCACCCATCGATTTTGAACTTCTAATGAGGATTCACCATTTGTGTTAATGAAAAAAATACCCAAAATATCTATAAAAACCATTTTAGCTTACGTTCTTGCCTATAATCTACCAATATTGTCATCGTTATTGACCAAATTTAATTAGTCTTCATAGTTTTCACTTGTGTGCCAGACATTTATCTCCAGTATACCCAGCGAAACTCTAAACAGTTTAATGTTTCGCTGGGCCTGTCAGCAGTGCTGCCCATTCTGTTATTTTACTTAACAGCTCTGTTATTTTATTTAGTCTGCGGACACCCGAGCGTAAAAAATGTCAAGTTCTTCTTCTTGATTTTACGCCAGCGTTTTTTTTATATGGAGTTTGGGCTTACGCCAGGCCTTTTTTTTAGTTTGCGTACTATGCTTAAGCTTAGTACGCAAGCTAACTAAATTTTACGCGGCGTAAAGTGCTCAATATTTAGCTGTCGACGAGCGTAAGCCCAGTGTTGCCAATGCAACACGGAAAAATAACAAAAAGTTGAGTGGTAACACTATGCGTCAGCGGCGGTTTATTTTAAATTTGAAGATGCTGAACTGATTTGGATGAAAGAGGAGAGAAAAGGCAGTGAAAAATGCAAATTTAAAGTTTATAGAGAAAAAATATGCGATGCCCCGTAACCACAGCGCGTGTTGGGTGCACCCATCGATTTTGAACTTCTAATGAGGATTCACCATTTGTGTTAATGAAAAAAATACCAAAATTTCTATAAAAACCATTTAAGCTTACGTTCTTGCCTATAATCTACCAATATTGTCATCGTTATTGACCAAATTTAATTAGTCTTCATAGTTTTCACTTGTTTGCCAGACATTTATCTCCAGTATACCCAGCGAAACTCTAAACAGTTTAATGTTTCGCTGGGCCTGTCAGCAGTGCTGCCCATTCTGTTATTTTACTTAACAGCTCTGTTATTTTATTTAGTCTGCGGACACCCGAGCGTAAAAAATGTCAAGTTCTTCTTCTTGATTTTACGCCAGCGTTTTTTTTATATGGAGTTTGGGCTTACGCCAGGCCTTTTTTTTAGTTTGCGTACTATGCTTCAATAACAAAACATCTTTTTTTTATTATAGCTCTTTACCAATTACCACTATTTGTATTTATTTGGATTTTTACTTTTATGTATCAGAGTAATAACTGACATTAATATAGTCTTTAAATTTTAATTGATATGTAAGATATGAATATTATTTTTGTTTAAGCTGTGTATGGTGTGAAGAAAATTTCCATCTTCTGGTATGGTGTGAAGAGAAATTCCATCTTCTAGGCCACAACTTCAAATAAAAAAGCTTAGAAGACCCCCTAAGGCAGCTTTCCACAAGGGCATCGAGCCTTCGGCGTTCGAAGTGTATTGGGACTGGATATCCTACAATCGAGTGCACTCCAACGTTATAGCACCTCCCCACAGGCGAAGCCAGCTGGTGGTAGGCGAGCGAAGCGAGCAGGGGGCGTAGTAACGTAGTGTTCATCTTAGCTACCACCAGAAAATACAAATATTTTGTTTTGTAACTTTAATTTATTTTAATATTTTTATTTTAATTTAAATTTATATTGTTTTGTCGGCGGCTTATAAATAAAAAAATATACAGGTCTGTTCCGGCTTTCACTCTCGGCAAGATTTTGCGGAAGTCAATTTCCCTCACCTGTTCCGGTTGTCACTTTCTGCAAGATTATGCGGATTGAGTTCACTTTAAATTATTTTTAATTCATTATACCTCAAAATTGATGTCGGATTTGCGCGACCTGTTCTAATTTCCACAAGTATTTGTGGAAAAAATCTCTCAACTTTTTATTGATTTTTGGTATTATGCTGTCACACTGAAGTTTGCAATCCAGACATCAAAATAATGAACTTTTTGAGCGCCCAAAACATTTTCAGCTACTAGATACTATGCGTTAAATGCAAGGACAAAACAGTTTGAAACTCAACGCAAACAAAACATATTATTTTTGTACACAAATACTGTGCAGCAATTGACAACTCTGCAAAAAATATTTTCAGCACTGAAATCAACACGCACTTTCAAAATTACAAAAGTTATAAAGAAACTAGGTTTTACTTTAGAAAATTTATTCCACTTATTATTAAATAAATATTTAATAAATAAATTACACATTTTGACAGGAGGAAATTCTTTTGACGCAAATGTCTGATTCGGTCAGAACGTTTTCCACTGCACTGTTTCTCCAAAAAGTACTCAATACAATGTGGGAGGGAAATTCGCAGGAAATGTAAAGAAATTTTAAGGAAAATTCGGTCAAATCTTGTGGATTGAAATTCGCAAAAAACAAGTGAAAACCGGAAGAGGCCTGATAAATGACAATCCAAATTATGCCCCTTACTTAAAACTTTTAAATAGCAGCAGCGGTGTGGTCACACACCAAGGACTATTGCTTGAAATACAAATTCTAATCAAGCTACCGTTTCTTAGCTATTTCTAACAGTGAATAAAATAAGCCACTGCTTTGATGTAAGTTATAAAAGAGCTGTATAATCAGCAGCTGACAGCAAAAAGTAACGTGTGCACTTGCCCTTAAAGCTCATCATAAGCTTTTATCAGCTGTAAGGGTTGTTCCTTGGAATATTGAAGGAAAGCTTTCCAGCAGGCGCAAAGTTATCTTGACTCTCACTGTTACCAATAATTTTCCACTTTCAGTTGTTGCTGTGGGCGTTCCACGCTTGACGTTTGATTGTTGACGGTGAAATCTCAATTTAGATAATAACTGATTCCCATTGCGAATAACAATTTGTTTGCGACTCCGTGCTTGCTGTCGATAAAACATTGTTTTCCATGTTCCTCAGCGATTGCCACCCGTTTCCTTGTGCGTTCTAGCTTAAAATCAGCAATTTTGTGATATTTGCTTGCTATCTCGCTGCCAATGAACGCATCTCCAAAAAAAAGCTGAAATTAACGGTGTAACAAAAATAGCAAGTAAACCAATTTGTTCAATATGCGAGTGGCTTTGTGTGTTAGTGTGTAAAAAGTAGCAATTAGCTAAAAAAGATTAAAGAAATAAAAGAAGTTTTTCTGTTTTGTTAGACACATACAAGTACTAACTGCTTGCTTTTATTTTGAGTGTATGCTGATGCCTAAGCTATCATGTTGTCATCTATTTACTCACAAACACACACAAGGACACATACAAAAAATTTCCTGTTTAAATTCACTTAAAATATTGGAGCTACAATTATTCCATTTAGTTAACATAATAAGAAAAGGAGCAACTACGATAACAAAAAATACAAAAGCAAATAAGGCAATTCGTCTGATGACACAGGGGATGCAGGGAAAAATTGCTTTGTCTGTTATGGACAAAACAAAACAATTTAAAACGTAGCAGTCAGCGTGCGTTATCCTGTCTGCCTGTGCGTGTGTGTGTGTGTGTGCGTATGTTACGAGACAGCAACAACATCAAGGCAAAAAAGTCGCTAGATAAACCAGCAGGAGAAATACCCGAAATAAAATCGAAACAGAACATTAAATCACACGAAAAGCGACGAAGGCTGCAAAATTAAACTAAGTAACACCACAAGGCCAGCAAGCACCCCAAAATGATATCTTAAGAGAGAGAGAAAGAGAGAGAGAGACCATGTGGCTGCTTGCTTCGTCGATGCTCCAGTTACTTTCATTACTTCTCCATGTGCTGCTGTTGATGCCCGTTCATGTAAGTACGAGTACCTGACCCACACATACATATAGTATTTACATATCTACTCGAGGATATCGGCATTTTTATTATGACGAACATGACCGTCGTACGCATTAAAACCGGAAAAGTCAATATTAAACGCGTTTTCAATTTTATTTGCTTACTCTTGCAGAGGGTATCTTATATTTTTCACGAAAACCGTCTAGCATTAAATGAGGTATTTCCACAGAATAAGCCCCCCCTGATTAAAAACTTAAAATTGATCAAAGTCCCACATCTTGTGAATTTACCTTTCGCATTTCACATTTTTTAAGTTTTAAGCAGTGACCGCAAATAAGAGTTATGAATGCCTATTTCAACTAAAGCAAGTGGTAAAGGCTATAGTCGAGCTCCCGACTATAGGATACCCGTTACTTATTTAAATAAATTTCAATTATTTTTTATTGCATGCTTTTAGGCACTTGTATTGCTTAAAAACTTTACCACCTTTTATCCGATCTTGGTACGAATTATTAGGATAATAGTAGTAGTTAACGTCAAAAAAAATCCTGAGATCTAGACCCCTAACACGGAGGAACAGACGGACATGGCTATATGGCTATTGATGCTGATCAAGAATATATATAATTTATAGGGTCGGAGATGCTTCCTTCTCCCTGTTACACACATTGCTACGAATACCATATTCTCTTTTACTTATTTTTTAAGTAACAGGTATGAAAATCAATGTGAGGGAAATATGCTACAGCAAAATGGTATACACCAAAATTCCTATTTCAGTCGGAACTATCGATATGAGCCAAAAACTTATATTTTCAGTTTATAAGATTTAAATCAAATTTAATTCTTATTTCTAATTTTAATTATAAAAATCATAAATAATCATAAATATGAAATTTGTAATTTAAAGTTGTAACACTTGAATCTGATTTTTTCAATTAAAATAAAAAAGGAGTTATTTTTGATTTTTATTTTTTAAAAGTTATAAATAAGAGTTATTCCGTAACTTTTATTTTAAAAATCAAAAACAAAAGTTAAAGTATTAGTATTTTTTGGTATTTTTATGATTTTTTGTATTTTTTTTTTGATATTTTTAGTATCAATTGCGATTTTATTTGCCAACAATTACTATTACTGTAACAGAATATACATAAAAGATAAAATGAAATATAATAGAATAAGTCGGATCCTTAATTTCGTCCTTGAAGAACATGTGATACATCATATGAAAGGTCTTGAATCATAAATGAAGAATGTTTTTAAATTTTGGTAATACACCACTTGGTTCAAAATATATTCACTTAATAGTTTTATTTTTGGTTCTCGTCTGTAAATGGGATTGTTTTTAAACATATTTCTCATATTATTTTGAAATTCTTACCTCCCAATATTTTAGATGGTCGCAATTATCGAGATTATTTATAAAAAAAAAAACATTTGCCTTACCAAACATCGACGGTTTCGATGTTTCTCCACCTCTAGTTGACAGAACACCTCCAATTAGACTTCTTGTATTATTTTTTAGAGTTGGGATTTTGAGTTCATCTTGCTGAATAAGTTTAATCGTTCATTTTTCAGTCGTGAACTAAATCATGTATTTAGGGCCGTTTTTTCAATATTTTTTTTTCTTCTTTTAAATGACGGAAAGTTTATATATTTGCGTTTCATTCCGAAGAATTTTAAAATACATGCTTGACAACAATTGACGGAGGGGAATCGAACCCGGTTTTTTCTAACTGAAAGTTCTAATTATGTGACAGGTCGGCAGCTCTAACCAGTGAGCCACCGGACCACAGTTAAATAAGTAACAGGTATCCTCTAGTCGGGAGCTCTACTATAGCCTTTTCTGCATGTTTTTTTTTTTGGTTTGTTTTTAAGTATAAGTTATCTGTAACTTATTTAATTCGGTTCATTATTTGCGTTTTGTTTTCTATACTTGACTGTTGTATGAAAAATTCCCTATGAACATTATAAAAGGAGCTAAGATATTAATTAGTACTAAATGTTGCTTACTAATTATATCCATAATGAAACCTCAGGGCCGTTTTTTCAATGTACATATAAACTGTATCTAAGACATAATTAAAAATTTGACAGTAATTTCTATACATTTAACGTCAAAATATATTTTCAATAATTATCAAAAACCTTATTTAGACATTGAAAAAACGGGCCTTAGTTCAGTTATTTAGTTGGTCAGTTAGTCATGAACTATGGACGATATGGTTTCTTTTCAGTTGATCTTGAACAATGAAAGATGAATAGGTCATTCTGATCAGCTGGTTATTTGCTTATGAACGATAAACGATGTGAACCGTTTACAGCTGTTTCTTTTTAGAGGAATGTGAAATGTGTTTAATTATTAGGATTATCTTTTAATTTTTTGGGTTATACTTATACCCGTATACCCTAGCTTATTGAAAATGAGAAAAAAAAGTAAATTGGTTTTTTTTTGGGCTTAAGTAACCTTTTAGATTGCTCAAAGCTTAGAAATATTTGAAATTGAAACATTGTTACATGTAAATAATGAGAAAAATGAATCCAATCGCGGATAATAATTATAATTGAGTTTCTCTAAGATAAATTTTTTCTAAAGAAATTACTGACCTACTGCGAAATGATCGATTTAGTTCATGATTGACTGAATAAGTTCATTCGTGCGTATTAATGACCCGCTAATTTTTCAGAACGAAATGACACAACTCTATTATTTTTGAGAGTTTGTTTTATATTTTTTGTGTTCTGTTTTTTCTTGTGTTTTGACAATGTTATGATACTTGAAATGATATTTTTGTTTGGTTGTTTCAGCAGCTTGCTCTTTCTGTTATGGCTATATACACTACTGGCCAAATTAATAAGTACACTCTTTTTTTTAATAAACAAGCTATTGTAAGTCAAGTCTTCGAAGTAAAAAAAATATATTTGGGAAGGTCATCTAAATTCCGTTTGAATGATGCATAACTTTCCTTAATCCATTAAGTACCCATTGAAATATTCAAATTTAAAAAAAAGTAAATTTCAAAACTTTTTTCCTCGATTTTTTTAAAAAATATGTTGGGATGCAAAAACATTCTTCAAGCAATTTAAGGAATGACTGCACGTATATTTAGTTGTATTCTATCATTCTAATCCCTATGAATAGCCTTTACAAATCAAAGATTATCGGATGACTTGGGCTGACACAAAGCTAATTGTTACAATTGATGCTCTTCCTTTACTTACAGGTTACGGCGCGATTCTGTGAGGGTGGACACATCTGTTCTCTGCCACGCGAGTGTTGCACACAGGGCTGTTGTCCGCCGTATCAAGGCGGACCACGGCAGTTACCTCCGCCATCAGAGCATGTGCTGAACTTGTTCTTCATCAGCCACTGGTTTTTCTGGTAAGTGGGGCTGTACAAGACAAAAGATTCCGTCAGGGACAGCGTCATCTTGGTTGTATTTAGACTCAGAGTCCCCAACGACAAGACAAGAGGCTCTGCACTGCGCTCAACGTAGCGCCGCCGGGGCTGATTGACATCAAATGGCATAGTAGATACGCCAATATGACTACGTATATGATTATTATTATTGACAGCAAAGGTGGTCCCTGACTTAGTTACGTCAAGCCAAGTAGTGACCTTATGCAAGTCGCCCCCGGGTACCCAGGCAGACGCCGAGAGAACCAAATGACATTGCCAACTAATGAGATAGTGTCCGTTGTTACCCCACCACCATTTTCCTTTACTTATTGGGCACATACATATTCAAAACTCATGACGCCGAAAAGCCAGCAACAAACCAAACAACCACGTCTTTCAGTTGGCACTTGATTTTGAACGCATCAAGCCGTAACTATATAAGTTCTGTGTCTTTGTCTGTTTAAGCGCCTTTCATGGGCTTTTTCATACAGACACGGCAGCTACAAACAGAACAGTAAACGAAACAAACGTAGATTTTTAGATCATATTGACATCTTAATTAACTTCGAATTATGTTCTTTCCTACTTAGGTGCGTGGTAGTGGCCGTTATCTTAGCTATACTCTGTGCTTACTCGCTGTGGAAGAAACGACGCACACTTTGCGGATGGGGCTTTACGGAACATCATACACAGTCCGAGGGGGACTCAGCTGGCTCGTGCTATGCCCCACCTCAATACAGCCGCTGCAATTCATTTCATCATCCGCCGCCACCCTACACGGAGGTGAGTTTTCGTTCAGTTGCCTGACTGTTGATGATGCAAACCAAATTAAAAATGTTTTAAATACGTGCCAATATTCATAATCCGCAAAAAAAAAATCCTAAATGGACCGCGAGTTATAAAAAATTTACATGGTCTTTGGGGTCTTCCATGGTCCTTTTTCCTGAATTTTAAAGTTCACAGTTTGCCCATGTACATTAATTATTTTGTAATCATATATCGGTAATTTACTAAAAGACTTATAAAAAAAACAACGTCTTTATAGTTTAAATTTAATGCCACCTTGCAATAAACAAATTAATTCTTTGGATTCTAACATGATGAGTCTTGTAGTAAATGAGCGAAGTGTTTTTTGAGTTAAGTAAATGACTTTGGAACTTTCTCAACCTCACCACTGAAAGTAGTATAGTCAGGCCTGTTCCGGTTTTCACTTGTTTTTTGCGAATTTCAATCCGCAAGATTTGACCGAATTTCCTTAAAATTCCTTTTCATTTCCTACGAATTACCCTCCGAATTTCCCTTCCACATTGTGTTGAGTAATTTTTTGCAGAACAGTGCTGGAAAATGTTCTAAGCGAATCAGACATTTGCGTCAAAAGAATTTTCGCCTGTTAAAATAATTATTAATTATGTAATTTATTCATCAAATATTTATTTAATCATAAGTAGAAACATTTTTTAAAGGTAAAACCTACTTTTGTTATTACTTTTGTATTTTTGAAAGCGCGGGTTGATTTCAGTGCTGGAAATGTCTTTTTGCAGAGTTGTCAATTGTTGCACAGTGTTTGTTTACATAAATAAGCAGTTATTTTTTGCATTAAATTACAAACAGTTTTGTCCAAACTTGCATTTAAAAAACAAGAAATTTAATTCTTCATTTTACGCAATACATAAAACACCTAAATTGTGGTTTAAAACATGTACCAAAGTATTTACTTCTTTCTTCATATACAAGGGCAGCCCTAATAAAGTTGCCATTCATTTTCACAAATATTTGCGGAAACCAGAACAGGTCGAGCAAATCCGACAAAAATGTTAGGTTAGAGTCTTATCGATTTTGAGGTATGATGAAATAAAAATGATTTAAAAATCAAATAAAATATTTTTTTTTTATCTGATAATGTAGTAATATTCCCAAAACATTGCAGTATTTTATAAATATTTTATTTTCACTTTAATTTTATGCTAAGCATGCCAAAATCATCGATTTAACCCTTCCGAATTCAAACTCACTTGCTCAATGTCACGTGAATTCAATTCGCAAAATCTTGCCGAAAGTGAAAACCGGAACAAGTGAGGGAAATTCATTTTCGCAAAATCTTGCCGAAAGTGAAAACCGGAACAGGCCTGAGTATGTTTTGCCCAAGCGTTGTCGTAATGAGAAGAAGGAGAACTACTGGTAGATAATTCTGCCTGCTAGTTGACATGGTAAAGATATCTTGTACCCAAGCACTTAGACACTCTAATATGGATTTGCAGACACATATGTACACAGACCTGTGCCAAAAATTAAAAACAAACAGACAAACTGACTTTTCATCTCATTCTGAGAAGGCCACTAAAAATTACAAACTTAATTGTCTTTTAAATCAGTTGTCGGATTGGGATGTTCGAGGTTTCATTCTACGCGTATTTTTGATAAGAATAATTAAAAATTTAAAAAAAAAATCACCAAAAGGTTCCAAGGGCCTGTTTAAGTTTATGATTTTGGAAGTTTCCTGCTGAATAGGATAAAGTATTAATCAGGTATCATTGGTGATCAAAGTTAACTGCTGAATGTCCCCATTAAATCGAAAATAGCGCTCCACAATCAAAAAGTACAGTCCACTAAAATCAGAATATAAGCTTTTGTGTCGTTTGTTATTAACTCAGTTATGCTCGTTGGCAGCAATCAACACTGAAAATCACAACAGACTTTTAGAGAAGCGCCAAAGATCATTTTTGAAAAATATAAATATAACATATAAATTGCTTTCGGTGTTGATGACTGTTTGGAGTTAGCCTACCCATGCACTCTTATAAATCCCTCTGAATACATAGAGATCCTGCGTGAGAATTTACGTCCTTTCCGAGGGTTCCAGCACGATAATTTCCAAAAGCAAGGCAGCTAACTACATGTTCTCAAGCAGCATAGTTACAATAAGCTAAGTTGTTAATATTTTACCATTTTTTTCTGTGCAGGTGACTTCAAAGCCGGATCTTTATCCACTCGTTTTCACATGCAACAGCGAAAATAGCAAGGGAAATGGCGGGTCCAGCTATCTGATGGTGCAATACTTTCGCAACTATATTATACGGCCGGCAGGATCACTGAGTGCTACCAGTACTGTAGACTCGCTTAGCTCAAGTTTCATTTGTAATGCTAATGAGGCCAATACACTGGTGCCACCGCCCTATTCCCGTGCGGCTAGCCCTGAGCTGAGTTTACAATATGACACTCATCGAGAACCACAGTCCAACTCACAATTGGCAGCGCCGCAGTACGGATTACCTCGCTCTGCATCTCAGCTGGTGGAGATGGAATATCAGCCGCGTCAAGCCTTCCCGACTCACTATGCTACCATTGCACTCGGCGGTGTTGGAGGCACTGGCGCCGGCCAGGCGCATTACAGTACACGCCTGCATACATCACACAGCGGACAGTTCTCGTCAGATGAATCGGTTGGGGAATCGGCAAACGGCATGCACATAAATGGTGTTGGAGGTGGCTTTCTTCAGTCGCACAGCGATCAGCATTTTCGCTACATGGCAAATAGTACCAGCAGCCTTAGTGATATTTTTGTGAATAACAGTTGCGCAGTTGGCTTGGGCGACATCTCGGCGGATGTAGCTGCAAGTGGAGCGGTCACGCAAGCGCCCTCGCTATGCAGTCTGGCTGCAGGAAGCACACAGGTCATATACAGTAACGGCTGCATACAGACCCATCCGCTGCACAGTTTAGTGAATAACAGCTGCCAGCTAGCGTCAACAGTTGAAGCAGCTGCAACAGCGGCGGCACCTACAACAACTAGCATAGTGTCTGGAGTGAGCAGTCTCTCAAATGTTGGCACGCCCGGCTCACCGCCTCAAGCCACGAGTCCAACAGGTGAAGAGCGCGAAATTTTGGACCAGATACGGCAGCTGCAAGAAGGTGATAGCTACGAGCGGTTGATGCTCACCAGTGGAGTCAATCACCGATTTCAGCATACTATGTCCGCGCCCATAACACGACCTTCCACACTGCAACAACAGCAACAAATCGCTTCAGCACCGATGCCGAATGCAGCAGCACACAGCAAAAGCAAAAAAATGTATGTGTCCAAGTCGCCTAACAAAGCTTTGTATATTCCCATGGCCGCCATTGCGCCACCTTCCGGCCAACGCTGTGTGCTCAAGAGTCCTGTAAGCAGCGTTGTTTACGGTGCTAGTTTCATCTTGAACCGTGGACGCGTGGCGCGCAAGGGATGGATTTCTCGATCAGCACCCTCCACGCCGGGCTGCGGACTGCCACCCAACCGGTTAGGGGATGATAGTCCATTACTCAATGAACACGACGAGGATGCCATCGACGAAGCACATGGTGAGCAATTCGAATAATATTCAACGGCTCCATACAATGATAGCGAAAACTCAAGCATCAATAAATATAAGCTTTTAATCAAATTGCAGATGGTGAACATTTTTGTAGAACAAGATACTCATAAAAGGACTGTCTGTTTATGAAGATATTGGGATGTAGCTATCGAGCGTCACAAATAAAAGTGTCAAAAAATACAAAAAGAAATGCTGTCTTTAATTTAAACATAATATATCAGTGACTTATTAACAGCTTAACACAAATATTTCCTTTCTTCTACTAACAAGTTCTTTTCATGGCATTTCTAAACCACCCGGTACTGGTTGATTTAAACAGAACTTTAATTTACAATTAAAAAATATGTCGTTTATTTGATTTAAGCAGGAAAAAAATAAGGAATTTTTAAAAAATAATATATTGTTCGCTAAGTCTTGGATCTCATTGTGATTTCCAAATAGCTGCTTCCGAAAATGCTTTTTTGGCAAATTGAATTGCATTGTCAAACAAACAAGAATACATTTTTAAATTGAGATAAAAGGCCTAGCGTAAGTCAAACTCCATATAAAAAAAACGCTAGCGTAAAGTGAAAAAGAAGAAGACGACATTTATCTCCCCTTGTCGGTCCGGACGTAAACTAAACTGAAACTAAAAACGGAGTTGCCAGATAAGGAATGGGCGATGGGCAGCACTGTTTGCAGGCCCAGCGAAGCATTGAACTATTTAGAGTTTCGCTAGGTTTATAGGAGATAAATGTCTGGCACAGAAGTGAAAACGATGAAGACTAATTGAATTTGGTCAACAACGACGATAATATTGGTAGATTATAATCTAGAACGAAAGTTTAAATGGTTTTTATAGACATAAATTCGATAATTTTGTACTAAATTAAATGTCAAGTTTTTTTTCTTCACATTAGGCCAGGGTTTTTTTTATATGTTGTTTGGACTTACGCTAGGCCTTTTATCTCACGTCAGTACCAAGCTTAAACGCCGCTAAAAATTTATCCCACCTCCGTACCAAGCTCTCAGACTTTTTGTGGTGGTAACTAGAGGTGGAGAACTATCGATGGCACTATCGGCACCATCGATGGTCAAGCACTATCGAGCCGCCATCGATGGCAGACTTGCACTATCGATAGTGGGCGATAGTTTTTTATGACGCTCAACTAGTCACAGAAAGGCGCGCATTTGGCATCTGCAGAGCTTCGGACACATTTAAGTTTTGTTTTTAATATTTATATATTTTTATGACATGGACAAGTTCCTTACTATAGTCGAAAAATGTAAAGAAGAACGGAACGGAACTGAAACGAGTCCGACTGCATGTTCAGTAGGCTGGACAAAAAGATTTAGTTCATCGAACTTTGGCTATTACAATAGCTTATAGCGAAACATTATTATTGATAACTAATTTTACTTATTTTTATAATGCCTAAATTAATACCAATTTCAAATTTTAATTGGAATTTTAAAAAAAAATTTATAATTTTTGGATTTTATTATACATATGTGCTCAAATTAACACACTATCGAAAACTATCGATAGCTATCGATGGTTTGTAAAATAATATCGCTGACTATCGATGGTGCCGACTATCGATAGTTCTCCACCTCTAGTGGTAACCCGATTGATTAACAATCGGCCAGAGCTACCACCTTTTTTTTATCAAAAAATACGTTACGGCTTCATACCGGTCTCAGTGTAAATAGGATATTACAATATTGGCAAGAAAATAAAAGCTCAAGCTCAGAAGAGATTCAGGTGCATGGGATGTAAGGAATGAAATTTAAATTAAAATGTTTCGCTGAAAACTTATTAATTTAAAATGGACTTGATACTTAGCTTAGATGAGTTAAAATATAACTATTATGTCATTGCAGACGTCAGTCAACCACCTAGAGCGGATCACCTAGAAAATCACTACATAAATCTGTTTTTCCATAATGGGAAATCCTCAATACAATAAATATAAAAACAAAATGAAAACGACTATTCACAATTTTCAAATAATAAATTCTTTTATTTCGAGACAAAATGAAAGTCTTATAACTTGGTCGCATCCTAACTGATTAACTGATAAAAATCAGAAATGATTGATATATCACAAACTACAAGCTCCGGAAAATATAGTTGACTTGTCTTTCAACTAGCGTAAATGCAGCAAAAGGCATTTCGATTCAAACTAAAAATATTGGAAGATTATTAACTTGTTCTGTTCGTTTAATACGTCTCTGTTTCATAGCTGTTAACCTAACAGTTTGAAATTGTGAAAATGCACAGTGGTCCAAATGCCGAAAAATTTGGCAGAAATTTGATTTTTTAAGAGTTATGCAAAAACAATGTTTTATTCCAATCGAGTTTTATTTGGGGCAGTTGAAAATCGATGTGGTACAGTTAATTTTTTTAACTGATCGTTTAGCGCAGCCTTTAACTTTGCTCGCATTGCAAATAAAAGCACATTTGAAATCAGTATAAAATAAAATCTACGTCATTACTTGTTTTCGTAATTTGTCTTTGCTTATACTATATGTACATATGTGTTTTTGTAAAGTAGTGTTATTAGCATTTCCAACCTTAAACTTGTTGTGTTGCGTGGAATAAAAGCATGTTGGATTGATGTGGATTGTCGTAACTATAAACACATTGTTAATCGTCAATATGTAAGTGTGTAGTGGGATAATATTAACCTTTTTTGTTCGTTTTTGCCCTTTTTTTTTAAAAAAAAAGTACATGTTGCAGATGTGCATTTAAGCTAAAAATTCGGAGAGGTAAAGACATGGTCAAATTAAAAAACAAAAAAAAATATAAATTCTGTTTAAGCCTAACTAAGATTTCTGTCCATTTGCAAGTCTTTAGCTTTATATATAAATTTTATATAAATATTTTATAGTTTATCAGACTTTACATATGAGTATATGTAGTATACATATACTATGACCACAAAGGGTACCAAGTTTCAGGTCTGTATCTACTTTTTCTAATTTCTGCCATTATTTGTGGCACTTGGACCACTGTGCTATGTAACATTTTCGTTCGATGTATTTCCAATGCATGCCATCAAAAGTTCGTTAATTTAAATAACTTTAAGTATTGACTTCATTCCAAAAATAAAAAGAAATGACCAACGGTTGCGATGATGCGGTTCTTGTTGCTTTTTTATACGTATGTATGTATATACATATGTGTATTTTCACACAGGTTACACTTGTTTTTAGTTAAATTAAAAGATTTTATAAATGTCATATGACCATAAATAGCAAACTGAAATAAATTGTAAAATAACTTTTTAATAAAAAAGTTTCATAGATATATTAATACATATGTATGGTAAGTAGCTCAGAATATTACAGGTAAATGGGATCAGTCCAGAGTACATATGTATGAACTACATACTTAGATACATTGTGTAAAGCTCTACGATTGCGCAGCTTGCTTGTATTTCACGTCGGCAACAATGCCACAACAATGACAAACAGCCAACCGATAAGCCGACCAACGAACCAACCAGCCAGCAAAATGCGCAGCCAGCCACCAATCAACCTTATGGTGACGGCAACGCGACGTCGCGACGGTGGTCGGTGGTCGGTTGTCGGTCGTCGGTGCACATGCGCACTGCTGCGAGCCACTGTAACTACAGTGCTGGCTGAAAACCAGTTATAAGTCAACTTTCATTCCGAGCAGACGTGTCAGGCGTGCGGATCGGATCGGATCGTGTTTTTGTGTTGTGTTGTGCTGTGCTGTGTTGTGTTGGTTATCTTTGGCAACAACGAACTCCGTTAATAATTTATGTATTGTATGTATAGTATGTGCATTCGTATTTGTATGAATGTACGCACTCTCGCTTCTGCATATATGTACATATGTACATACACATAAAATTCGTACATATGTTTGTATGTAAATTTCACGTCCGTTGTTAATTGTTAATAAAAAAAAGTTGCTATCCAGGCCAAAAATGCTGCTTTTTGTTACAAACTTTTTTTAAAGTGAACGGTTCCATGAGTGAGTTTAGCAACAGAAAAACAACCTTAACTCCCACTCTCAGTGTGAGAACACGAAAACAGAGAATGTGAAAAAGCGAAATCAAAAGTTCTGACCAAATTTGTATACAATGTATATAAACGAGCGTGAATATATTAATGAAGTAAAAGTGTATTTTGTTTGTGATTGCAAACATACATACATACATATATGCATAGTATGTATGTATGTATATAAGAAACTAAACTCGGTATCAATACTTTAATGTTGTTGTGAGCGTATTGGACTTTCTCATATGGACTTTATTAACTTGTCTTAAAGCAATTTAATGAAACACTAGATAAAATTGATTGACTAAAAAGATTTAGCCCTGTGGCGCTGGCACAAATATTAGACAACAGCAAAATCAACAGCTGATCGATAATTATGTTAATTATAATTAGTGAAATTAACATGCTGGAACTGTGCTATTCACCGAAATCTATTCCAATGTAATATACATAAATATAACTGAACAGGAAATTTGCAGATCATGATTTAAAAATCTTTCAAGATTCAAAGCCGAATGTTATATACCAAGTATACAATCTTTCAAATCTTTCAGATTCAAAGCCGAATGTCATATACCAAGTATATGTATTTGTACATGTGTATGTAGTATTTGTATTATGTGTGAATGTACAACATACAATCTCATGGCAACACGAACGACTTGTGGTGAACATTTTATTTGAATGCTATGTGAAAATCAAGCAACGTACGGCATCGGCTCACAAGCTATTGAATATACATATGTAAATTAAATATCTGCATATAGTACATGCATACATATGAACATACATTTATACCCTGTACCAGGGTATACTATATATAAACTATAACTGTCAGAAGGATGAATGGCATACCGTATTAAGTAAATAATTATTAGCTACAAGACTGTCATAACTAAAAAAAAACACGATCTTAGAAATAATTATGCAGAAATTAGTATTCTTTATGTTTTGTTCCATTGTATGTCAAAGTTTCAACAATTATATGTTCTTAAAGTCTTTTTTAGACATTGAAAAAACGGGCCTTAAAGTGAGAGTCAAATAAAGTATTCTTTTTACTGCAAGGTGGTACTGAATTGAATACTGAATGCGCGTTTTTCTCAAAATGTTGTCTTGTAAGTACTGACAGTCTTATAGTAAATGAGCAATATAAATCTTATCAGTATCAGCAGCCGAGACATCGACTGTCCATCCAGTTAAAGGCACTTAATTATAGCTTTCTGTATACCATACTCAGATCAAGTATACTATTTAAAATTTTTGAAACCGTACGCACCTCCCCCGCCAATCAAAATGATTTTAATTGCAAGTCCATTTCTGAACGTATTCTCTATCAAAAATCTACATATTTGTATACTGCACTGTGGTCCAGAATCCGTTTTCTTTTTTGGCATAAAGTCAAAATATTAAGCTAGGGACTTTGACATGAACTTTTGTTAGACTAATTCAAAATATTGATTTTATTTTCTGACTATTTGAAAATATTTATACAAAATATTTAAAAATTTAAAAGCAAAAATATGATATATTCACATCAAAATTTGGACTTTATGCAAAAAACAAACGGTTTCTTGACCACAGTGCACTGAGCAAGATATTAAGGTATTACAAGCGGCTAAGATCAGGAGTAAGAGAAATATGTGTGTTGTGTTTTCACGCCCAATATACCCGTAACTTAGAAAGCATCTCCGACCCTATAAAGCAGCGGTGGGCGATTCCACGGCGCCGAATAGGCAATAATAAAGTTGGGAGCAGCCGCTGGCGCCCGGAGCCCATACATGCCCACCGCTGCTATAAAGTACATATATCAGCACCAAAAGCCGAGTACATATAGCCATGACTGTCTGTCCAACCGAATGAGCCCCTAGATCTCAGAGTATAAGAGCTAGAGCTACCAAATTTGGCAAACAGACTCCTAGAAGTCACACGCAGATCAAATTTTTGCTACACATCCTTTCTCTCCCACAAACTGCGAAAAACCAGCACACACACAGTTTTTAAGAACAACGTCTTTTTTTTGGTAATTACCGTTATCTATTATTATGATCTTTCATGCAACATAATTACAACCAAATCGGGTAAATATGTACAGCTGCAAAGTTTGCAAGCATTGTAAATGTATGTAACGGGTATCTTATAGACGGGGCCTCGACTTGTAGTCTAAATGCTTGATTCTTTTTAATTATAATCCTGTTCTAATTGTGTACATACTATGTACTGTAATAATAACGGTTGTATGTTTTGCGCATTTTATTCGGAATCAGTCTAAAACCAGTGGTGTCCAAATGCCAAAATTCTTACCTATGGGAAAGCAGCTTATAATTCTGCCGGCGTCGCAGCCAACACACGTTCAGAGAGAGAGGGAGAGAGAGAGAGAGAAATAACACGACGTGTGTCTTCGGACTTTTGTTCTCTCACAAAGCATCTGATCGACTGATGCTTTCTGATGTTAGTCACTGATCTGCGTTCAATGAGGAGACCCCGTACACCGGAAGAGTTTTATCATACACTGCAATTTATGTTTTGCTCTCTTTACTTCGTCAACTGTTCCGATGCGACACTTCGAATATGCTTTCATTTTATTTTTCAGTGTAAAGCAGTCAAACGTCACGTTGACTTCGTGTTTCACTGCTACGCACACAAGCGCAATGTTTGATTGCGTTAATTTTTGACACCACTGCTTTAAATTTTGCTATGGAAGCCCGACTTACAATAGACTTTAAAGTCTAAAAACTGTATGTATGAATTAATTTTGTGCTGTGTGTATATGGGCATTTCCATACTCGCGCACGGGACATTCGTACACATTCAAAGTAAAAAAACGGTAAAAAGGAAACGGTTTTTTTTTCTGATGAAGGGCTTAACATATAGCATTTGATTAGCTCTTTCATTGGTGCAAAGAGTGATTTTGGGTAATTTTTCATTTTAAAAATAATAGAAAAATTCAAGTAATTCGCACGGGACACAAAACGGAAGTGACTTGTAAGGTCAACCAATTCAAACGCCAATTTCAGCGAATCCAGAGGCAATATTTTAATGCAACTTATTTTTAACTCTTGTGCATTGATGCCTCTTAAAAATGGTTATGATTTTTTTCAAAGATGACTTGCATTTTTTTTTTAATTCAATTTGACGTAAATTCGCACGGGACATCGCGCACGGGACATTTTTTACCATCACTTTTTAATGTTCTTTGTGTCTCTCTATTTAAAAATTATATGTCCAAAACAGCCCGAAAAACGTATTTAAATTAAATTTTCAATATATTTCTTTGAAATTAAATGGTTCATGTTACAATTTTACTGACCTACTAAGTGTAATAGTTAAAATACAAACGGTCCATTTTGGAAGTCAATTTTTAAGAAAATTGACATAAATATGAAAAAGTAAATTTATTCCAATGTAGAATCTATATATTCATCCTATTGAATTTTTTCCAGTGTATATTGCTTAAATAAATAACTTAAATACATTTCTGGAAGAAAATTTCAAAAGATGTGAATTTTTGATCAATTTTACGTTTTTGGCCGCGGTGGACCTTTCTGTGGAAATGCCCATATATAAGATCAATAAGAAAATTATCAAAACTTTAACCGGACGTAAAAAACTGGAATAACTGGAGCGTTAAAAACCACATTACTTCCAGAGTAGTCTCCTTGCTTTTGTCTGCCCATCATTCGGCTGTCGTTGCAGTCGTAAAGTCCTTACTTGTCTGGAATACCCTCCCAGTAGTTCAGGCCCATAATTAAAATGGAGGAGTAAGGAGCCTACTTAACCAGAGAAGTTCGTCAAAAAAACTTTAAGCCAAGCGCAATTATTGTGTTGGAGTATTTTCGTGACGGAAGAGTGAATTTCGTGATGACTCCTTAAACCAGTTGTACACTCACCACTCCCTAACCTGTGCGAAGCGTCGTCACCGAAAGCCATCTGAATCTTCGGAATTGTTCCACCTCGCTGTCGGCCAGCTTCTGCCAAATTGCGATGGAGTAGCGCTGCTCCAGCCCTTCAAACATTATAATTGCACTAATCGATGGCAGCTTAAACTACTATAGATAAAAATTAATTTAAAAAAAAAACGAATTTGTGCGCAAACGTTCAAGGTCGGCTTATTCAAGATTGTCAGAGTGTCGAAATTAAAAATATGTTTGGATACTTTTCTAACAGACTTCGTATTTATTGTATGTATAAGTATGTAAAATGTGAAAACATATATCATTCATATCCCTAAAGACTCATAAAACTTGATTTTTGAATTAATTCTGCATAAATATTCGTTATGTCCAGTTCTATATTGAATAAAAATTTCACATTAAAAGCTTGTGTACTTTTCGTGTGTGAAAGTACACTTATTTTACACTTAAATACCTTCAAGCCAATAAGCATTACATATAAAGTATGAGTTTGGAATAGACCTTCAATCGAAAATATTACAATGAATACTACACCAAGGCGGGAGCTACTTATTTGAAAAAAGTAGGCCACTAAACCGTAATAATTTTGACCGAAATAAGAAAGCTCTTTCCCTTTGCAACCAAACAATAAAGAACAGTAAAACAGGGCTTGCCTACAATGCTGTTCAACTTTTTTCCCATCTCTCCAATCACCTGAGCCCCATCCTATGTAGAAATTTTGCAATGAGCTAGATATTAATGGCTTAAAAAGCTTTCGATAGCAACCAAGTCTAAAGTACTGTGCAGAATCCTAATGTGGACCATTGCATAAGTTATTTACTTTGTACGGTGATTCCTCATCTTTTCCAGAACAATGAAAAGACTCTTATATTATATTATTTCCACACAAAGAGGGTATTGAGTCTGACAATTAGAATTATATAGGTATTTTTAAGCTGTCTGCAATTTCGAGGTTGTTTCAGAAGATTACAACTTCTCATCTTCATTATTTATATAGTTCTATTATCTCACCTACTCAGCACGGGCTTATGAGATGTAGATCCACAACCACTAACCTTCTGGAGTTTACTTCTCTAGTGGTTAAAGGGTTCGAGAAAAAGATGCAAACTGACGTTATTTATACGGAGTTTTAGTAAAGTTTTCGATTCATTAAAAAGCTTGATCTTCTTGGTTTTCCGAACAACCTTCTTTTTGGATTCCAATTTAACTAAGAGAACACAAAGTGTTTTTTTTTTCAAAAATTCATTTTCCAAGTCCGTCAAACTTACTTCTGAAGTACCGCAAGGTAGTCATCTTGTCCCATTACTTTTCACGTTATTTTTAAATGATCTTCCATCTGTTTTATCTTATTCCAATGCACTTACGTATATTGACGTCAAGCTCTGTTAACCGTATAGTGATCCTTTTTCATACAGTTTCTTGCAAGCCAACTTAACTGCATTCTTTTATTGGTGCCAAGCTAATTTGTTAACTCTTAACAGTTAAAAATGTCAAGTAATGACTTTCTATAGATCTTGATGCTATACTTCACAGTATTTGTTTTTTTCCGAATGATCAGTTAATGACTTGGATATAGTTATAGATCATCGACATAAATTTGATAAACAGTGAATGGGAGTATATTATTATATATTTATATACATAATTTTTTTTTCGTTTAACTTTAAATGATATTATTATTTCAATTTTAATGTCCAACTTAGATTAAGTTTGACAATAAGTGCTTTAATTTTGACAATAAATAAAAAAAAAAGCAGTATTAATGAATAATTGGTAGAAAGATTAGTTAATTTTTTAGCAATCTTCTTTAAAAACATTAAGTAACAAAAAGGCAAGCTCATAATAAACTTGTTTCCTAATTTTTTATTCAATTTTTGCATATTGTTTTGTTGACTGTAACTTTTCCTTTTTATTATACATATATATACATTAATACTAGTACAGAAATGTTTGCATAAATTGGTGATGCTACAACTACAAATACAACGACTAATCCACTGCCAATAACAGCATAAAGCAAACAATGTGTTGCTTTAGCCACAAGATATTGTTCGTCTCGGCGACACCTCGACTGGAAAGTGTTTGGCAAAGAGTCATGGCTTTTTCAAAACATATGAATATTCAATGCATAATGATGATAATGATGATGATGTCGCTGATCACAGCCGGAAATTGCCACAGTGAGTACCCAGCTTGAAAGTTTATCAATGGTATTGAAATTACGATTATTATAAATTCACATTCGATATAATTATGGTACAAGCCCACCTTGATTATTGCTATGATCCGGAAAATGTTCAAAGTACAGCCAGTAAAAAGACGATGTCGTCAATACATTTATATTTATAGCGCAAAGCTAATGCTCCGTGATCATTTGCCTGATACCTCCGATTTTTCTGAGTATCATAAGAATCTTAGTGGACCTAGCTCGCGAACGCTTTTCGAAGTGCTCGGACTCGGATCTAATATTTTGCTCTCGAACAAAAGATGTATATAATTTGCCTTTATATTAAAAGTAATATACCTCAAAATTTATCTCGACAAAATACATATGTACATACGTATGTACATTAATGTTAATATATATATACAGTCGAACTACCCTAACTCGAATCAACATTATCCACGAAAAAAGTTCGAGCTAGGGAGACTTCGAGTTAGGGAAGTAGAATTGTATGAAATTTGCCTAGTATTGCCACTCGATTTTGTTCGAGTTAGAGAAACTTCGAGTTAGGGAAGTTCGAGTTAGGGAAGTTCGAGTTAGGGAAGTTCGACTGTATTTTTAAAACATTTCAAACCGAAGAGGCAAAACCGAAGTAGAACCTTTTATCGAAACAGTTGGCTCGGAACGTACCGGAACCGTAACCGATATTTGTTTCGGCTTGAATCCCTGAAATTTCTAGATTGCATTGGTAAATTATATAAATGTGTTCTTGATCAGCATCAATATCCAAACTCTTTGTATGTATTTACGGGGGGACCAGAGTATCTCGTAGTCGAGCCCTTTCGACTCAAGCTTTCTTGTCACAATTTAAGTAAGGTATAACTTAAACTACACTTTTCTACTCTACAATTTTGGAGGGTTGAAACCTTGATTTTAAAAACATTAAAAACATTTAAAAAAATTAAATGTTTTTATACCTATTTCTTTAAAGTATGTGGTCCGCCAGCGGTTTCTCTTAATGCAAAGGTGCGCACAGTGAACGGTGAAACTGGTATTTCGGAGGCTCATTACACATGTGATCCTGGCTACGAGCTGTTTGGCTCGGCCACAATAAAGTGCGATGCACGCACTGGCTGGGAACGGGAACTGCCATTCTGTGGCGTCAATGTAGCCTACCGCAAGCCGGTCAATCAAAGCTCTTACACTCGCAGTGGTCCTGCCAGCTATGCAAACGATGGAAAGGCTGGTAATAAGGTAGCAAACACAATTCTAGCCACAAACAGTTCCATGCATTAAATGAGCTAATATTACAGAACCCGGATGGTCAAGAGTGTTCGGAAACGCAAAAGGAGCCGTCACCTTGGTGGCGTGTAGACCTTCTGACACCGCAGGCGGTTCATGTGGTCCGCATTACCACACGCGGCTGTTGCGGGCATCAGCCACTACAGGATCTGGAGATCCGGGTGGGCAACAGCAGTGCAGATCTGCAACGGAATCCGCTGTGCGCATGGTACCCGGGAACACTGGACGAGGGCGTTGTGAAGACATTCACCTGTGCCAGGCCGTTAATTGGTCAGTACGTGGCCATCCAATTGGTTGGCGTTGAGGGCAGTCTAAGCCTCTGTGAAGTGGAGACATTTACCAATGATGAATTTTCCGTTGATCGCTGCCTGAGCCCCAAAATAGGTGTTGACACCGTGGTGACGACATTTTCCAAGACATGTTACGACTTTCACATTACGAAAGGTGAAAGCTTCGAAAAAGCTCAAGCCATTTGTAAGCAAACAGGTAAGTGGCTACATAGAATACAATCAATCAAATAACACAACTATAAATAGTATCTTTCGAACGAATAATCAAAAATATCTTTTTGTTGCAGGCGGTGACTTGGTGCATGAGTTTGGAGGCGCTACAAATCAATATATACTGTCTGAATTAGAACGCCGGAAATCAGAATTAAAGCCGCAATTAGTTTGGATTGGAGCACAAAAAGAACCCGGAATTACATCCCGCACTTGGAAGTGGGTGAACGGTATGATCCCCAAAATCTAATCAATTTTGGTTTTAAGCTGTCAGTATAACTATTGAATTGAATGGATTTTATTAATGGATTATGGAATGGATTATTTTATTTCTAGGCCAACTTGTCCAGAAGCCAGCCTGGGGAAAGGATCAGCCGAATAATTACAATGGAGAGCAGAACTGTGTTGTCTTCGATGGTGGTCGCAATTGGCTCTGGAATGATGTGGGATGCAATCTGGACTATCTTCATTTCATTTGCCAACACTGTACGTACTCACTGTTCTTCGAATGATAACTATACTCATGTGTATAACTATATTTTTGCGATGTAGCACCTTTGTCCTGCGGCTCGCCAGATGCGCAGCTAAACACAACTGTGTTGGGTAAGAAATTCACCTTGGGCGAGAAGATACAATACGAATGTCCAAAGGGGCATTCGCTGATAGGCTACGAGCAGCGCGAATGCAAAACTGATGGCACATGGAGCGGAACAGCGCCCAGCTGTAAATGTGAGTATCAAATAACGAAAATTATGAACACAGCTTGATTTGAAGTACCAGTATTTTATATACGAGCCCAAAACACGATATCGTATTGGTAATGATAATGCAGATATCACATCCAAATATACTTTTTACTAACAGACAATTTTCTTCTCTTACGTTAGAAGAAAAACTTTTTTGTAATTTCAACAACAGCATCAAAAACATTAGTTTATGCTAAGCATTAAATTAAAAGTGGTTTGGGCTCGTATCTTGCACTCATTATAAATTAAAAAACGATTCAATTGGGTTTGTAGGTGCTTAGGCACAGAGTATCCTGCCGTCGAGTGCGCTCGACTGTATGAGTATGAATTGTGCGCATGCGCGCAGGATATCTCGTTGTCGTGCTCTCTCGATTAGAGCATTCGTACTTGATGCATTCAATTAAATGATCGATTTTGTTTAAATATTCACAGACGTTGACTGTGGAGACCTGCCCGAACTCAAGTTCGGCTCCATACACTTGTCGGAGGAACGTACTAGCTATGGCGTTGTGGCCACTTATAGCTGCCATGAGAACTACACACTGATTGGCAACGAGAACCGAACATGCATGCAAGATGGCTGGAGTGGAAAGGACCCAGAGTGTTTGGTGGACTGGTGTCCAGATCCTCAGCGCATCACCGGTGGCAATGTGCGCTTCACTGACAAACGAGCTGGTTCCACAGCTATATATTCGTGTGAACCTGGCTACGTACTTGTCGGCGAATCGGTAAATAATCTGATTATTAACATAAATGTATTCACACATACACTAGCCAGAAAAACTATGCGTACAACCTTTTTTTTCCTTTAACAGCTATATGTAAGTCAAGTTTTCATAGAAAAAAACACATTTTGATGCAAAAAAATTCTGGAAACAATTCTAAGAGTGACTGTAAAAAAAAATTTCAAAAAATCTCTTCGCTTGTATTTTTTATGATTTTTTGAAAACTTCTAAAAAGCCACTTTTTGTGCGAAAAGAAGTAAAAAGGGGTTAAAAATGTAATTTTTATCAGTTTTGAAAAAATCATAAAAAAAATACTAGCGAAGAAATTTTTGATAACATTGTTTTGCAGTCACCCTTAGAATATTTTTGCATCAAAATATTTTTTTTAAAAAATCGAGGCTAAAAGTTGAAAAGTAGACGCTCACAAAAATTCGAATTTTCAATGGGTTAAGGAAACTTTTGCATTATTCAAACGGAATTTAAGCGCCCTTTCAAAATATATTTTATATACTATGAAGACTTGACTTACAATAGCTGTTACAGTAAAAAAAAAAAGGTTGTACGCATAGTTTTTCTGGCTAGTGTATTTATGAACATTACATTTTCATGACCATATGCATTTTCAGGTAATTTCATGTGGATTAGGTGGTGAGTGGTCCAGCAAAACACCGTCTTGCAGATTCGTCGACTGTGGCGCACCCGTTCGACCTGATCGGGGTGTATCCATTCTTCTGAACGGCAGTACAACGGTCGATTCTGTGGTTAAGTATGAGTGCGATGAAGATTACTGGCTCGACGGGCCTTCGGAGCTGTATTGTACTAGAGATGGAAAGTGGTCAGGCGATGCGCCCATCTGCGAACTGGTGACGTGTGAGACCCCACAAGTACCAGCTGGCTCCTTTGTAATTGGCTACGACTACAATGTGCACTCGAAAATCAAATACAACTGTGACCCTGGCCACATTCTGCACGGATCACCAGTCCTTGAATGTTTGGACTCTGGTGAGTGGAGCTCCGATGCCCCCATCTGTGAATGTGAGTCTAAATTGCGATTTACAGCAATGGAATTGTAGCTAAACAGTGACACTTGCAGATATCGACTGTGGTCCCATATTGTCCATACCATATGGCAGCATTAAATACGTGTCCAACACAACATACGTGGGCTCCGAGGTAATCTTTAGCTGCACGCAATCGCATAAACTGAGCGGTGTGGTCAAACGCAAATGTCTGGAATCGGGTACCTGGAGCGATGCATTACCCAAATGCGAAGGTATATGGACTATAACTTAGCTCAAATTTTGTAACATATAGCAGGCAATCTAATCGGAAAGAATATCGGTAGCAGTTTCCGGTATATTGGCATTATAGATTAGGTAACTTTTTTTATTTCGGCTCACAAAAGAAAATTTTGTTATGAATATGTTTAAAGTACAAGGAACAATAGTTACACTTCAACAATAATTAGATATCGAAAACATATGAGTTATAAACTATATATAATTACATTTCAAAGGTTTAATTAATGCGACTTGCAATAGAATATTCTTGACAGAACTGGTATATACAGAAAGATACGGCAAAATTTGCTATGACTGTAATAATAGATTTATATGTAAAACTTAATATTATTCGTCACAAAATTGGATACCGAAAACTTTGGGATATGGAAATGTTTTCGTTAGTACACTTTTACCTCGCTAAGAGGTTTTTTTATAAGTTTTGATAAGCGCCGATCGACAACAAGGACATTAAGCTTACTGTTGTACACGAATCAGTTACTCAATGGCTTATTTAGTGTGTAATGAACATTTTTTTTATGGTTAGGGACTCCGGTTTGGGAACTAATTTCAATTGGTTAACGGTTTCGGTTTAATTCCCTAATTTTATATATATTTTTAAATATATTTATTTACTTGATTAATAGAAATTCGCTGCCACGAGCCATTGCTGCCAACGCATAGCCTTCTGTCAGTCACAGGAAATGATCGCATGTATGGGCGCACTCTTATACGCACCGCAGAATCCATACAGAATCCAGCCCAAACGTACAAGTAAGTGGGCTACAAACATAAGAAAAAAACTTAATCATATATATACTGGGGTGCCACATAATTCGCTTTTGCTTGAATTTCACCTAAATTTGTATGAAATTAAAGTGAAATGCAAGCGAAAGCGATTTCTGTGGCACCCCCGATAGATTTACACTAACCTCGATAATTTTGTCATTGTGGACAGATTTATGTTTTGTTGTATACATAATAAGATATCTGTCAAGGAGTTGTTCACACATTATGCAATCTTGCACAAAGAGTTAGTTTGTTTTGAAATGTAAACTTTAACATTTCAGGATTGGAGCACTGGCGAAATATCGTTGCGAACGTGGTTACAAAATGGTTGGCGAGGCATTGGCCACCTGCACTGACAATGGCCAGTGGAGTGGCATTATACCTGAGTGTGTATGTAAGTATACTAACTAAGTGGTAGCACAAAATATATGTATGTATGTACATAGTTTGGCATTCGGCAGATTACGTGAAAAAGCTCCCTGTCCCCTTTTCCTGAAAATAACTTCCTTTATTTAATTTATTTAATTTAATCAGTACCTGCTGAACAACTTGATGCCTTTTTATTCAATCAGCCTTCTTTGTAGTAAACATTCTGTTTTTATCATTCGTAAAAAAAACTTCATCTATGATTGTTAGAAATTTCCTTTTGAATGCAAAATGTAGTAAACAGGTATCATGATATCATGATAATCAAAGTCACCTGCTGCAAATACACATGCTCCGATTTTTAAAAACAAATACAAATTTAAATTTAAAACTGTTCCAGGAAGACCCAAACAATTAAACTGTGGCGAGGTCAATTATAGCTTTCTTTAGCGTTTTTCTTTTTTTATTGACTTTTCATCAAAATTTAAGACGGCAACTTAACATTTCAAATTTATGAACTCAATCGGGATGATCGAGTTATCATTCGACGCATATTTTAGAGTGGAACAAATTAAAAGTTTTTGTCTTTCTTAGTCAAATTAATCGGTATAAAGCTCGATCTAATCGCACATACATACATACAGTGGCGGCAGAATTAATAGGGATACTCTTTCCTTTACTATATCAGCTATTGTAAGTCAAGTCTTCAAATTTAAAAAATATATTTGGAAAGGTCATCTAAATTCCGTTTGAATGATGGATAACTTTTTTTAACCCATTTAGTAAACATTAAAATATTCGAATTTAAAAAAAAGTCAACTTTCTAAACTTTTTTCTTCGACTTTTCCAAAAAATGTTGGGATGCAAAAACATTCTTCAAACAATTTTAGGAGTGACTGCAAAAAAAAATTTTCAAAAATCTTTTCGCTTTTATTTTGTATAATACTTTGAAAATTGCTAAAAACCCACTTTTTGCGTGAAGAGTAGGAAAAAGGGGTTAAAATAGTCATTTTTAGGATTTTCAAAAAATTATAAAAAATACTAGCAAACATAGTTTTGAAAAAAAATTTTTACTCTTAGAATTGTTCGAAGAAATTTTTTGCATCAAAATATTTTTTGTAAAAAATCGAGGGAAAAAGTTTTGAAAAGTGACTTTTACATAAATTCTAAATTTCGAAGGGTACTTAATGGGTTAAGGAAATTTTTGCAACAATAAATCGGAATTTAAACGACCTTTCCAAACATATTTTTTAAATTTGAAGATTTGACTTACAATAGCTGTTATAGTTAAAGAAAGAGTGTCCCTATTAGTTCAGCCACCACTGTATGTTCATATGTAATTTTTTTATAACCGCCCCTTTTTTCAGATGTCGATTGTGGGACACCAGATAACATAGTCGACGGTAAAATGACACTGGCCACAAATGCAACATACTATGGAGCTGCTGTGCTGTACGAATGCAATGCCAATTATAAGCTAAATGGCGTCTCGCGGCGCTTGTGCACGGAGCACGGCAACTGGAGCCACGAAGCACCAAGGTGTTTGGAGGTCGTTTGCAAATCAGAAAATGTGAGTGAAAGCTTGCTTGTGGATGAGGGGACTCGCGCTGTTGGGTCAGTAGCCACCTTTAAGTGTGCCAAGGGGCGAATCTTGGTTGGAAACGACACACGTACCTGTCAAAAGAATGGTAAATGGACGGGCAAGATTCCAATATGTATACGTAAGTATTGTGAACACAGTTACCCACAAATTAACTTTATTACCTTTCAATTAATTAATGCTCAGCCGTTGACTGCGGACGCCCGTTGGCCATCGACAATGGTCGTGTGATTGTTGTTAATGACTCCACTCTATACGGCGGATCTGCTGAATATCACTGCATTCCCAACTTCAACCGCATTGGCCAATATTTGCGAAAATGCACCGAGGACGGTGCCTGGAGCGGAAAACAGCCGCACTGCGAACTGGCTGCCGTAGAGGGGCAGGAGAACTCAAAGCTAGGAACAAGCGTTGGCATTGGTGCCACTATTATTATTGCGCTCCTCATCGTCTTCGGCCTCACGTTCCTTTATCGGAACAAAGCAAGGCCAGTCAAAAATACGGAAAATATCCAGGCAGCTGAATCAAAGGACGAACGCAATGCATCTGTCATGTCCTATTCAACACTAGAGGCAAATAATCGCATGCATATGGACAATAATCCATCAGCAACATTCAACACATTTCACGGAAGAACACCCGGCGGAGGCCTTAACAACAACAACAACAACAATAACAACACTGCTGATGGCGAACGAGTGAGCAATCGCTCGGGTGAGTTAGATGAACCTGTTCAGACCACTTGATATAATTTAACAAAAAAAAAATGCATTCATTTTTAGAAAACATTTACGACCAAATACCAAACGAACAGTTTTACGATGCACCCTATGAGATGCGAACAAACGATGAGGTGTATGAGCCAGAGCCAGTATCCAGCAACGTGATCACAATAAATGGCATTTCAGTGCGATAAGCATCGCATGGAGTGTAAACATAGAACATGTCTCGAAATATTCAAATTACATGAGCATGCGAACAGTGCATAATGATTTATATTAATTTGTGTTGATAAATGTAAATAGTAATCTTAAATAATTCGTAGTTAAAAAAAAGATGTCGTCTACTGACTAGAATAGACAATTTCAATCGTATGTGTGTATACATTTAAACACCTCTTTTTAAAAACCCAACATGGACATTTAATTAAGCGGCTACTAAAACCAAACATATATAAGAGCACGATTTCCCTTCCATGTATTCTTTTTTTTTTTTAATTATTTTGTACTATATAAAATATGAACAGTATGTATAATCAGAATGTACAATTTTGTTATGCAATATGTAAGTACTATTTAATACTTAAGTTAAAAAATTATTGTTTTATTTAAATAAATATATGTGGTTAACTAATTTATTATGATCTACATAAGCTGAGAGTATTTTATCTTTAACTTTGGTAATGTAACAAAATATAAAGCGGAGCAGTCGAGCGCACTCGACAGTAGAATACCCTGTGCTTAATCACTTAGATGCCGTTCGGCACGCCGAAGATTTGATGCCATTGCAAAGCGCAGCGGGTTCGATTAGGAAACAAAAAAACAATTTCTCTACTGATCCTTATTTGAACAATAAATTGCGCGATATCTTTACATTTTTAAAATGTTAAAAACATTAGTAAGTATTGATGGCTATTTTGATTGTGAAAATTTAAAATAATTTGGTTTCTTACCAAATATTCATAAATAATCTAATAAAATCTAAAATAATCAGAAAAAATCAAAAATAATCCGAAATACTCAGCAAGATTATTTTTGATTATTTTTGATTTTTTCTGATTATTTTTGAGTAATCGTAATAATTTTAGATTTTTTTTTTTATTTTTTGTAATCGTAATCTTTAAATTATTGGTCAAAACCCCAAATAATCGTAATTTAATCATTGGTTCGACTTTTAAACAAAAATAATCTAATTACTCATGAATATGAATTCTAATCATTAATTAACAAGTGTGAATCAAACTAACGGAATTTGGCATCAGCGGCAACAATAAACTTCTATGAATAGTGCTAAACTTTGATTTGGAGAAACTCTGACTTCGGAAGCTAAAAAATTTTTTGCTTTGGTTAAGAGGGGAATAATGACCCCCCTGCCAACGCCTTTGCCAGTGCATAAGGATATAACATATGTACACTACTGGCCAAATTAATAAGTACACTCTTTTAGGAGTGACTGCAAAAAAAAATGTTAAAAAATCTTTTCGGTAATATTTTTTCTAATATTTTGAAAATGGCTTAAAAGGCACTTATTCGTCATTTTCATACAATAAGTGCCTTTTAAGCAATTTTCAAACAATTATAAAAAATATAAGCGAAAATTTTTTTTTGCAGTCACTCTTAAAATTTGTTGAAGAATGTTTTTGCATCCCACTATTTTTTTTTAAAAATCGAGGAAAAAAGTTTTGAAAGTTGACTTTTTTTAAAATTCGAATATTTCAATGGGTACTTAATGGATTAAGGAAAGTTATGCATCCTTCAAACGGAATTTAGATGACCTTTCGAAATATATTTTTTAAATTTGAAGACTTGACTTACAATAGCTGTTATAGTAAAGTAAAGAGTGTACTAATTAATTTGGCCAGTTGTGTATATACATACGTAGGTTTGGGGTCGTACCTACAAAAAAGTTGTTTGATCAATAGTTCCTTGAGAAATTTTGTGTATTTGTTCAACATAAGTAAGCAGTTGATTATAAAATCAGCTTTCAGCATACATTATGCTAGATTTTAACAAAAATTTGGCTATTTTATCGAAATTTTTTTATTAAACATTTGGTTTTTAAATTGCACATGTATGGGTTTGAATAAAAATCGAAAAGACAATGGCCAGAAGAGGAGGAGCACAACAGTTGCAGACTGAAATTAAAACCGACGAGGAACTGGAAAAGTTTTTAACTCGTCCTGGATTGCTGAGTAATAAGATATTGTTGTTATAAGTGTTTTATGCAAACATTAATGCGCTTTACAGTTTTGGAAGTGTATTCCGAATGGTGTGGCCCCTGTCTTGGAGTCCTTGGTACCCTGCGTAGAATTAAACTCGAAATAGGAGGTGAAAACATACAACTGGCAATAGTATGTAATAGTTGAGCACTCTCCATCTCCAATTAACTAATGACCAACCTTAACTACAGTGCAGAGCGGATACTATTACGGCTTTAAAGAGGTTTTGCAAGAAAAGTGAACCCACATGGCTATTTGCAACAGTAAGCTTATCCTCTTGACAAAATATCGTATACATATTTCGTTCACTGTTGTTTTGATTTATTCCTAAGATCGTTAAGCGAACAATTCTAAGCTCTACTTCATACCTTGTACGCATTGTATATAAAAGTTTGATATGAGGTATTAACAAATATTCATAAACAACTAACTTCAGTTTACTTAACTGTTGGCTTATCCACCCAACCCTTCGTTTATTAACTCGTAGGTCTCATAATCCGACGAGCATTTAAAAAAAAACCGTCGGTATTGTCAGTTAAAACAAAAAAGTAAGCTTTTCACATGTCCTATTTCCATCCATTGCAGGCATCGCAAATAATAGTTGAGAAACAGGAAAATCTTGTATTTTCAATTTTTATTTAAATATCGTTGTATAACTCTTATTTTTTATTTTTATCATAAAAATTAAATTCACTTTCAGGCTCAAAAAATATAAACATTCAATTTTTATTATTCAATTTATATAATGACAATGGAAAAATAATTTTAATTACTGAACCATTAACAATTAAGGAGCGATTAGTGATTAAAAATCTTGTTGAATGCTCCAAATAATTAAACACTATTAATTCGGACGGCATGCTTTATTACGGCAGGCGAGCAAAGCGAGCAGGGGGCAGAGCTCGCTTGTTTTATAATTCTATCCCTCTCTTTCTTACAAAAATATGATTAATATAAGTGAGTGTTATTCGAGAAAAATATAAAAACTGTTACCATATATGGGCAAATCCCAGAAATCCACCGAGACCAAAAACTTAATGTTCAAAAATTCACATCTTGTGAAATTTTCTTTTTGAAATGTATTCAAGTTATTAATTTCAACAATATACGCTAGAAAAAGCTCACTATGATGAGCGTACTCAATTTATATTGGAATAAATTCACTTTTTCTACATTTTTGCACATTTTCTTAAAAATTTACTTTCAAAATAGACCGTTTGTATTCAAACGATTACACTAAGGGCCGTTTTTTCAATGTACATATAAGTTTTATTTAACAAATATTTTCATATTTGACATTGATTTCTATACATTTTACGTCAAATTCTCTTTTCAATAGTTATCAAACACCTTATTTAGACATCAAAAAAACGGGCCTCAGTTAAATGCTAAGATTGTAACATAAATCATTTTAATGTACAGATATATATTGAATCTTTAATTTAAAACACGTTTTTCAAGCTGATTTCGATATATACTACTTTATAAAAAAAAAGATACAGAAACAACATAAATATGTTATGGAAAAAATTTTGCATGCGATTCGTTCCGGGCGAAAGTTGGGCTCACGGCGTTTGCTAAAAAACCATAAGCTTTGTTGTCCCCAAAAAAGTATTTCTGCATTATATTATTCTGTCCTGTAGATAGTGGATATTGTGTGCTTTATTATGCATATTTCGCTAAAAATTACAAATTAAATGGCAAATTTAAAAAAGTAACTGTAACAAATGTATGCCATTCGAAAATACACTTAAATCCCTCTCAGCACGATTTGCCCATATTTCTTTGCTGCGTACAAGGTATTTCCTATTCAAGCAGTTTTAACTAGAGCCACCTCACATAATATATTCTCAAAATAGGGTGGAAAGGCCGTTGGTATTTTCTATGGCTCTGATGCCCCAAAATTAGTTGCTGTAATCATAAGAGAAATGGAAAAGACTTTGCAAAACGCACCGCGACCGACATACCATATAGATCAACTACAGCCCATCGAAGCGGAAGCTTTGAGGATAAAAACGGAAGCAATTCAAAAGGCTGAGCGTATTGAACTTGAAAAGCAACAGAAGAAGAGAATTGATTACCTGAACCGTTGTACGGATGTCATAATGGAAAATTTGCCGGATGTAGGTGTAACGGTTTTTGGGCCACAAGTATCTCGGGATATGTTCAAAAAGCTATCTGAGCCAGCTGAGCATCTTAAAATGCAATGCAAAGATCGAAAATATCTTGAAGTAACTGCGAAAGACTTCGAAATTATTAATTATGCTTGCAAGAATCCGTTATCCGTTGATGTTATCGATCAATTGGATGGCAAAGAGTTACTTCTGTGTTTCTGGAAAATAGATGAGGCCTCGGGGCCCATAACACATGTACTCGCTACATATGCGCATGAACTAACTAAAGAAAGAGTTGCCCCCCCAGATGAAGAAATCAATGTACCACATCCCATTCCACCGATCATTTCGCCAATCAAGGTCAAGTTCGAGGTAGAAGTAGAAGGTAAGTTTTCAAAACAGCTAGAATATTGTTACGTTAGTATTTAATGGTTATTTATAGATGGTGAAGTATGGGTGGAAGAGGTCAGTTCAGAAGAAGAGGCAAGAAAGGCAGCCGAGCGAAAAGCTGCTGAGAAATCGAAATCAGCTACTCGCCTGCATGATGAATCACATGCAAAGGATCAGGAAGGAGCTGAGGATGATGACGAAGAGGAAGCAAGCGAAGAAGAAGAGGTAATGCAGACTGCACAGCCGGCATTCCCCAACATGGCTTTGGATATTGACTTGGGTCTTGACGACAACATTGTCAGTGAAGAGGAGATGGTGGAGGAAGAAGAAGAGCCACCAAAACCATTGACACGCATCAAGCGCGTCAAAATTCCACCCATATGGGTTGCCAACAATCGCAGAACCCATGCTGCCTTGATCTATGTTTACTTCCGTAGCCAGACCAGCGGATTTTTGCCACCAGATCCACCTCCAGAGCCACCTCACGTTGTAATGGCATTCGAGGCATTCAAGCGAGATGATGTAATGGAAGTTGTTGAAGCGAGCAGAGAGGATGTACCTCAATATGGTTTCTTCACTAATGACACTCCAGGAGAGGCTAAGCTAATAGCGAACTCTGTAAATAAATACGATGAGTTACAAGAACCTGCTTCGTAAGTTACCGTTGATTACGACCTCTTTATATCATAAATTTTTATACCCTGTACCCTTTAAAAATGGGCAAGAAAGGGTAAAATAGTTTATTTTTGAAAAGATTTTAAAATATTTTTATATTTCACTTTGCAGAAGCGATAGATTCGTGCTCAAAGTTAACAAAGTCCAATCATATACAATGCTTTCGTTGGTGCAATTCGAGCCCACATACTGTAGTAACAATGTTCAGTCTGGTCGCGTGGATGCCCTTAAATTCTTTCCAGAAGATTATAAGACCGATGAAGAAACTCCAGAAAATGCGCAGAAAAGGCAAAAGAAGGTAAATCTGATTATTTTCTCAAAGTCAAATTGCATAGAAAAATTTAAAAATGTTGCACTTTTTACAAAAAAAAAATTATCTCTTCTTATTATGCCCTGTGCTTATAGAAAATGGGCACAGAAGAGTATAATGGGCTTGTACAATTTAGTATATATATTCTTGCTCAGTATCAACAGCCGTGTCGATTGATCCATGTCCGTCTGTCTGTATGAACGCGTCGATCTCAGAGACTAAAAGAGCTAGAGACTTTACACTTGGTATGTAGGTTCCTGGATCAAATTTGTTTTTAAATTTGGATCGGAGCACTATATCACACAGCTGCCAACTCGGTCGAATATCAACCTTCAAAGTAAACAGATGTATTTTACATATGCATATTATTAAATTTATAATTATATTGTGAACAAGATAGTATAGTTTATGGATACATATATGCATACATATGATTAAATAATCTATACAATATATTATATTACTAATATTTTTCATATTACTCAATAGAAGAAGAAGATTCAAGACGCAAGCCAAGCAGATGAACCACGTAAGCCGTCCACTGACTCCGGAAAATCCATGGAGGTCGCTGCTGGTGACGAAACCACGGGAGACGCTCCCAAAGCCACAGAAGGTGAAGCACAAGCTCCCGAAGCCCAAGCAGGCGAGACGCAACCAGTTGAACCTTCAGCTATTGCTGATCCTGCTGCTGCGCCTGAAGAGGGTGCACCAGCAGCTGGCGATGGCACTGACGCACAAGAGCCAGTTAAAGAAGACACTACAGCGGAACCAGTTGAATCTGCTGAACCAGCACCCGCAGCGCCGTCCGACACGGCTCCAGTGGAATAGTTTGTTTCACACTCTAATACTCTTGTACATATGTACCTATGCAACTTTAAGTAAAAGTACATGTCGATGGCCGTCTACTAAGTAGTATAAGAGTTATTTTTAAAATTGAAGTCCATGATTTCGAAAACATAATTTGCTTAAATCGTTAGTGTTTTCAGGATGCAGTCTTTCTAATCACTGACTGACTGACTGACTGAGAATCAACGTGTAGGCCAAACGGTTAAGCGTAGAAAGATGAAATTATCACACAACATTTTTATCATGCAATAAGACGGCGATTAGCGAAATTCGACCTGTAAGTGGGTCAAACTCGAGGTCAAATTTCAAGGAATTCAGGACGACAATATTGGTAGATTATTAGCAAGAAGGAAAGCTTAAATTGTTTTTATAGACATAAATTAGATAATTTTATATTTTTTCATTAATATAAATGGACAATCCAAGTAAAAAGTTCTAAGGCGATGGGTTCACTCATACGCGCTGTGCCGTCGCATATTTCTCCTCTACTAATATTAATATACATTTTTCATTTAATATTCTCTCCTCTTTTTACCAAAATCAGTTCTGCATGTTTAAATTTAAAATAAACCGCCGCTGCCGCATAGAGTTACCACCCAACACTTTGTTATTTTCTTGTGTTGCATTGGCAGCATTGTCTTTCCACTCGTCGACAGCGAAATATTGAGCACTTTACGCAGCTAAAAATTTATCTCACGTCCGTACCAAGCTTAAATGCAAGCAGTGCTGGAAAACGCCCGTTCCTTATCTGGCAGCTCCGTTTTTATTTTTCCTCCGGACCGACAAGCGGAGATACATGTCGTTTTCTTCTTTTTCATGGAGTTTGGGTTTAAGCCTAGTACCGACGTGAGATAAAAGGCCTAGCGTAAGTCAAACTCCATATAAAAAAACGCTAGCGTAAAGTGAAAAGAAGAAGACGACAGACGTAAACTAAACTGAAACTAAAAACGGAGTTGCCAGATAAGGAACGGGCGATGGGCAGCACTGTTTGCAGGCCCAGCGAAACATTGAACTGCTTAGAGTTTCGCTAGGTATATAGGAGATAAATGTCTGGCACAGAAGTGAAAACGATGAAGACTAATTGAATTTTGTCAATTACGACGATAATATTGGTAGATTATATTCTAGAACGAAATCATAAATGGTTTTTATAGACATAAATTCGATAATTTTGTATTTTTTCATTAATATTAATTAATTCTCTCCTCTTTTTTGCAAATCAGTTCTGCATGTTCATATTTAAAATAAACCGCTGCTGACGCATAGAGTTACCATTCCATTTTCTGTTATTTTTTCGTGTTGCGTGGACAACACTGTCTTTACGCTTGTCGACAGCGAAATATTGAGCATTTTCCGCCGCTAAAAATTTATCTCACGTCGGTACTAGGCTTTACGCTTTTCCTTTTATCTCACATCAGTACCAGTACAGATTTGAAAAGATAAATGTTAAAGAAAAAAGCTAAAAATAAATATAATACGCATATGTTGTTTAGAATACTTTTATTTTATTTCTACCTTAGCATTCTAATTTAAGTAAAAGCACAGTACGCAATAGATGAAAACATTTTGGACGCTCAAAATGTTCGATGTTTTGATGTCCGGACTTACAAACTTCAGTGTGATAGCATAACACCAAAAATCACTAAAAGGTTGAGAGATTGTTGGTGTTACGCTGCTGTGGCCCGACTGTTGCGTCAGCTGTGCACAACAAACAAATAAATAACATTGATGAGGATAAGAGCAGTAGCAGCAACTAATACCCTTATTATTAAATTAAAAATTATTAATTATAAAAATCCCATCAAAATGTTTTTTGTCGGTCGATTCCCACAATATTGGCCTCTACTACTTCGCTCGTTGTGTTCAAAGATCTTAAATCGGCTTTTTTCAAAAAGATTTCGACTAGTCGAAACACTGGTTGAATCGATGTTTTGAAAGGTAAAAAAAATATGCCATCTGTTTACCAAATAGTGCTGTAAAACCCCCGAAAATTTTCTAAGCTGCCCATATTTAGGTACAGCGTACATGGGTTTAGAAATGGCCTTACAAAATAATTTCGAGCATGTTTGCAACCCTTTTTTTTATATGGAGTTTTGGCCTTGCAAAAAATATTTTCAGCTAGTGCGTACTATGCTTTACCACGTTGCTGCCAAAAAATGACTGAGACGAAACAAAAAAAATCAATTTTAGAGTTGTTCCGCTTGAAAAAGTCTTTTTATTTTTGAATTTAGAATTGGTTAAAGCATTTTATGAAGTAATTTGATTTTTGAAGTAATTTTCCAAATACAAGCGCAAGTTTGAATTGAGCTAAGTCTTCGTATTTAACTTACTTATTCATATTAACCGGCTTATTTTAAAACTAAATGCATGGCAAAAGAATAAAATTAAACAAAAAAAAAAGTTGTTTTCCCTATGCATCTGAGCTGGGCCGGGAGTGCGAGTGAATTTGACTTCTGTATATAATTCTATGTAATTCTAGGACATTTAAAAAAAAACCATTGCCACAATTTGCCCTCTCCCGAAATTTATTTTGGTTTTAGTAAAATAACCGACGGTATATTTCGAAGCTTTCACTTGCCTGTACGTACTTAGAAGCATTTTCCCTTGCGTAATAGCATTTTTCAGCCAGTCATAGCTATGACTATGAGAAAAAACTTAGGGTGTTCACTTTGCCCTAGCAGCGTTGCAGATTGAAAACGTTGCAAGCTTGCTGCAAGAACTGCGCTTTACGTGCAACGCGTTGAACATATTCAACAATATGTAAACAAAAAACAGCCCACTTTAGTTATGTGCAATGCTTTCCACATAAAGCGCTGTTCTCGTAGAGAGCTTGCAACGTTTTCAATCTGCAACGCTGCTAGGGCAAAGTGAACACCCTAACTGTAACTTTTGAACTAGGTGAGATGTAGGTTTAAAATTTAAAATATGTATATATGTATAAACAGTCAAACACGCTTGAATAACTAAGCGTGTGTAAAAAAAATATTATTTTTTTCACTTAACATATTTGTATGAAACTTAAAAATTTGTAAAAACACAAACAAAAAATAGAAAATTTATATTTAATTTAAAATTTTTTTCTACATTTTTGATTTAATTTTAAAAAGTTAAAATTAAATTTGACCTTTACTTTACGCCCATTTTAGTGCCACGCCCACTTTCCTTTCTCTTTAAAAATTTTTTTCAAAGTATTGAAAATATATATTTTAAATTTCAACCCGATAACTCATTTCAAAAGTTACAGGTTGTTGACACCAACTTCGTGCCCTGTGCCGTGATAAGAGCCATTCTTGTGCCATACTGGAACACGATGTGGGCATTTTGCCATTGTGCCGCCCCAGAGTCTTTGTGCCGGTCCGAATTGTTGTGCCATACTTGAGCAAACATTTACCGCGCTTTGTGCAGCAGTAAGATCATTCCAAGGAGCCCCTCCTCACGTATCAGATTATCTCCATAAAAGCAGCAGCAGCCTGTTGAAGAACCTTTTTTGTGCCCACTATAATTTAAAAAATTCGACTTAGTTAACTTTGTTTACTTTGAATATGTAAATTATATGTTTATTGAATTAAACACATGCACTGCTAGAGGATATTAACATACAAAAAAACCATGACATATGGATAACACACACAAATATATGTACATATGTATGTATGTTCATATTTAATCTTTCAATTTACTTTGCCTCACATCGCCCCTTGAACCACCCAGAGAGCTCTTTGGGTAGGTTAAGGTAAATTTAAGCAATATAGAAATAACACATTATATACAAAATTTACTTTCACTCACGGCAGTGCACGCTAGTGACGAAAGCATCAGGTAGGGTGCGAAAGACGAATAGCAATACATACAGGACTTTTGTATATATATTTACATTCCTTTGGTTCTCCGGCACTGAACTGTATCTTATCATTAATCTCGTATGTGGGCAGCAACTGGCAGCAAAATCTGTTTTTGTGTCCTTAATGTCAAATATTAAGAATGAATTTTAATGTTATTTTTATATGTAAAATTTGTACTATAGTACTTATCTGATAATGAAAATCTGCCTTTTTTATTGCTGTAGGGGGAAGGAGAACATGGAGTCCAACACAGGATGAAGCAGGGCCTTTTTGGCGGCCTACATGAGGGAGATAACGTCGAGGTGGTCACCTCAGGTAGGGCAGCTATTGTTTATTACAGGTTTTCTTGTTTATTTTGGTGATTGCTATAGCGTTTATCCTGTAGTGTTGTAAAGTCCATTTCGTTATAGCTGCTTTGTGTATCGATAAGTTTTTAAAACGAAAATATCAACATTGATAAATTTGTGCGATATTATTGTGGGCTATTTTCATCGCTTTTTTAGCGTTACATTATTGGTAAAGCATAGTACGCAAACTCAAAAAAAGACCACTCAACTTTTTGTTTTTTTGTTTGTTTTGTTGCATTGGCAATACTGGGTCGACAGCTAAATATTGAGCACTTTACGCCGCGTAAAATTTATCTAGCTTGCGTACTAAGCTTAACATGAATAATCTTAGGTGGAAAAACAGCTGATTTAAGCTCGCGCCATATATTTATATTATCGATATTTTTTGTCAAAAATATCAAGCAAACTGGTATTTTTCATAACGAAATATTAACTAAATTGATATTTAGATGCCAAAGAGGCATCAGTGTTAATTGCCAGAATCCGTTAAAAAAAAATTTGACAAATTTTAAAGTAAAAATTTAACAAATTTTAAAGTAAAAATTAAAAATTTTGGTAGTGTTTTTTTGCAAACTTTTATTTTATTTCTTAATTAGAACGCTAAGAAGGTAGAAATAAAACAACAAAATGAAAAAAAAACTACCAAATTTTTTTGATTTTTACTTTAAAATTTGTCGTTAATTTAAATCTGTCCTTTTCTTAACGGATTCTGAGAACACTGATGATCAGTGTTAAGGTGCTGTATTTAACAGAATTTTTGTATGTTGCCTATCGATATACGTATTTGAGCAACTCTATGCTGTTATTGCGCTGTTAATAACATGAGCAGCTATTCATAAACAAACCAATTTAAAATTGCCATTCGAATATTAAGTGAAGATGGACGCGATCCCTAGCGGGATAATGCAGTATAAGCATATTACATATAAAATGTATTACTTAATTAGTATTTATTGAATAAAAAAAATTAATATATTAATTTTTCTTATCATTAAGCGTTTTAGCAGTCCTCAGTTTAAGCGCAGTGAATTGAACGTCAATTGAACGTTGCTAATTGCGAAATCGGACCCTTTCCTTAAATGGTGTCTAAAAGGGTCAACATTTTACTTCTCACACCGTAAATAAGTTTAGCACCTACATATGAATACATACGTATGTATGTATGTACCTACGCGTGAGGTGGGAGCCAAACTTCAAACGGCCGATCGAAAATATTTTGATTCTATTTTAAAGCAATGTACATACTTAAAAAAGTACAAATGGTCTATCAATTTAAATTGGAGATTTCCATTTTTAAACCATGCCCCGTCAAGTACAAATTAATTATTAATTAATTTTTGTGCAGCAAAACAAATAGCGGTAAAATATTTTCACATTTTATTCTAAATAAGAGCTTATATCTTCAGCACAAAGAAATTTACCGACTGTGAAAACCTGACCTACAATATCTGTTGAACTATCAATATCTCTGTACGAATAAATTTTGGGTCGACTATGTATTCCAACTGCAGACTAAAATACATATGTATGTACATACATACATATGAGTGTTATAGAAAAATGGCGCAATTGACGGGGAGCTAAAGTGATGCTCGTTTGTACGCATGCAAAATGTACAAGTTTTGCATGTACTCAGTCAAGTTTTGACAAAAATTAAAAATTCATATGTAGTTTTATAAACAAATTTAATGGTTTTGTATTATCTTCTTGTCTTATTTATTTTCACTATCTATACAATTTAAAAACAAAAACACACATGGGAATTTTCTATTTAGTCAAAACAAATACTTAGCATATTGAATATTTACATACATTTATTTATCCATGTACATATTTATGTATGTATGTAGGTAAATGCGAGATTTTAGTACATGTTCATTTCCATGGAGACTTGCCGGCTAACAATATTAGACAACATAATAAGCACAGCAATTAAAAAATCACATTTGCCAAAGAAATACGAAAATGCTACAGCATTTGTTTGTTTCAATCGTCGCATCGCCGATTTCTTAATCAAATGAATTTATGCCATTACTGCGACAGCGAATTTGGTGCGTCTCGTTGAGAGCTGTAAGTGACACACTATTTGTCCCACTTCCACACCTTGCAAATTGGCAATCATGTGGACAGTTGTTCTTGTGATGTCTCTTTTACATCTGTGCTGTATACATATGTTTTTTAATGTGAGTGTATTCGTTTGTGAGTACAAACAATAGCGCACAATAACAGTTAAAAAATTGTAAATAAATAATTGGTCGCAAATGTCCCAGCATACAAATTTTTAGGAAAAAAATGTTATTTCCATATATATTTATGTTTCACTCGTCTAACCAGTTGCTGGTAAGTACCGGGCTGCTAGACAAGGACAGCGATAATGATACATCATGGCACGACACTAAATTTTGGTTTTGGGAATCCACACAGCGCTTAGCGTTGCCGCCACGGCTGAAAACATACACATTCACCACACTATACAACACTGTAGACACTCGCTATTTTGTTATCTAGCGATTCTCTCTCCAACACACACAAAGCGCACGCCGTCCAAAATGTCCAATTTCAACATTTGCTTTGCATGACACTTTTTGTGGTCTCTCTCTGAGCGAGCGTGCGCTCTCTCTCTCCGTCGAGTTCGCTCACTCGCCACTGTTACCATTGGCTGGCGTTACTGGTCGTTGTCGTCGCCTAGCACTAACACACAACACAGTCTCAGTCGTTTCAGCTTCAGTCTTTCTTTCTAGTTCTGTTGCTACTCGTTCGCGAAATCAGTTGACTTTCTGCTGCAACACAAGCGGACTGAAAATTTTTTGTTTTAGTGTTGCAAAAAAATTTGTAAAAATTTTCTAAAATCAACAAAAAATGTGAAAAATACATGGTAAAAATGCGAAATTAAAGAAAAATCTAAAAAATAATACAAAATTTAGTGCGCTCAAAAAAATGAATTTTGTTAAAATTAAACAAAGTGATAAAATTGTCTGAAAATTTTTAGTAATTTTTTTCACAATTTTTCTGAATTTTGTATTTTGTGCAACAAATTTAGTGATTTTTTTAAACGGCATTAAAAATAAAAATACGCATTCAACACAATAATTTCTGCAATAGAAAACTTTGATACGACATGAAGAAGAAAACGGACGAGCAACGCCACAAAAAAAGGAATATATTTTCTGCCGTCTGTTTTTCTTTCTTTTTTCAATGCTGCTCGCACTCGTTGCCAGTGCCTGTGCTGTGTGTATGCACACCAGTGTGAAAATACCAATACCAATGCAAGCATTTATTATGTGCTCTCGCTCTCTACTCGTTATTATTGTCTCGTTGCTTGTGGACGTGTGTGCAGCGAAAGAGACGGTGCTTCTCGAGACAGACACAGAATAAACGTTTATCTGTATCTATGTATGCATATATATAAGTACATGTGCGCTGGGCGCGCGCCTGTTGTATCAAAGTGTGTGTTGTTTTTTGCCTGTGTGTGTATTGCGATGTACTCGCCAAAACTCAGCCAACAAGCATTGCGAAAAAAATTTAAAAAGCTTCAGCTGCCGCGGCTGTCTGAACTAGTATGTGCCCGTGTCGTTTCTCGTCACTCGTCTTTGACTCTGAAAGCAGCCGCATTCCTACATACATATGTACATACAATACATATGTACATGTGCATGAAGGAGGCGCTGTTGAAATGCGGAAGCAAAGTGAATGCAAACTTCGTCTTTTATTAAATTAAAGGCAGAGTTGTTAAAAATTACAGTTTACAGCTTGTTTTATAAACCTCTTGAGAGACAATTTATTTTTGACATTTCTTGTTTACAAAAAATTGCGCGCAATTTGAAAGCTGGCGCACTTGTGCACGTTGTTGGCACATTTTGTGCTTGCTTGTTGGCCAAGTAAAAGTGCGCACAAATACAATCACACTTAATTATGACACATACAGTGAGTGAAACACGTAGGCGAATGAGAGACGGAGACGAAGCAGAGACACCAGCGAGTTGGCGAATACTATGAGCAACAAACAAGAGACGAAAAAACAAAATAGCGAGTTGTCTTCAATCAGCAGGCGGCAGCGGCAGCCGCATTCGGATAAAAATGAATCGCTTTTGCAATATGTTGTTATTTTGTGTTTTGTGTATTTTTTGTTATGTGCGTGGAAATTGTATTTCAAATGTGAATCCTATTATGAGCGTTTGTTTGTGTGTGGCTTAGTGGTCTAATCTAAAGTATTATTTTTGTTATGTTTTTACAGTTTGGTGCGATGTTAAATATAAAGCGAATGTAAGCACAACAGCACCAACATCAATCGCATCGCAAGAAAAACACTTAAAATATGTGAATGCGCTTTAAAACTGCAAACAACAAACAATAACAGTAAAAGAACGTTAAGAACAAGAACATAAACAAACTTTGAAAGTAAAAGAAAAAATAAAACGAAATTTAAAAACAAAAGTAAACACAACAACCGCCGTAAAATGTTACAGAAACAATAGCAAGAGCAATATTACAACAACGCAGCACCAAATGCAACATCGCGCGCATTTGTCCTCTGCCACTGACTGCTTCTCCTTTCGTCGAGTTCTTCATCTTCCATCACTGACAGCAGCGGAACACAAAGGCAACTGCAACTACAGCGAATCCTAACCAAGGCCGATTTATTAAACTCGGCCAATTTGGTGGATTTGGCACTTGCACACAAAATGCACCCGAGCGCACGCCGTTGTATGACAAACAGGAACAAAAACAACATAATTGCAAGCATAAACAACAACAACATTGAGCAGCATCAGCATCAGCAGGAACATCCACGGCTAGAGCGGGAAGTGGAGCAAAGGCGCACACTAGTGACTACAGCCGGAAGCGCATGGGACGCCAGGAGTTGCAGGAGCAGTTGCAACAACGATCTCAACGGCGAGCCAACAGAATCGGCGACGTGCTCAGCTGGCACGGTCGCGGTGACGAACGCGGTGTTGACGACGTCGTCTTCGTCGCAGCGGCAGGCGACAGCAACAGCAACAGGAACAGACACAACAGCAACAACAGCAACAACAACAACAACATCAATAACAAAGGAGTTTCTTTTGTCAATAGCTCCCGCAAGTTTATGCAAAAGTTTACTAGAACAGTTTCTAAACATTTGTGGATTACCAAAATTTGAGGCTGAAAGAATAAGCGTATAAATATATAGTAAATATATGCACACATATATATATATTTATATATATAAATATATTAAAATATAGATATATATATTTATATGTATATATGTATGTGCATTTATATATGTGTGTGTATGATACACAAACACACAATCGTAATCGTGCGAAAACTGTCAAATCGTGCAGCTCACACGCAATCACAAGCAATCAAAACAATTTTTGTCATACCCACTGTCAACTCAACTCACAACTCGAAACTCAAATCGTCAAATCGTCGTCAGTTCGATATTTTTTCTTTTATATTTTTTACGGACTTACGTACTACAAGAAGCAATCATCGCAGACAAACAATATATATATATATTTACACTAGGACGCGCTTTGCTGAAAAGGCAAGCAACAAAAAATATATATGATGGCCGATCATTTGGACGAACCGCCCCAGAAGCGAGTCAAAATGGATCCATGTAAGTACCAAAATAATGTTAAATCTAAGGTACACTACAACTAGACCAGCGGTGGGCACGACAGCGAGTCTTCTGTGCGATTTCACGGCGCCGAATAGGCAGAAAAATAGTGGGGAGCAGCCGCTGCTCCCGGAGCCACTGCGTGCCCACCGCTGCACTAGACAACTGCTCGATAACAGTCTCCGTCTTGGTCATCTCCGTCACACTGGTTTTTATGTCCATGCCCTACTGAAATACAATTCTCTACATCTTGGAATACATCAAATATATTCTATGTCCTGTATTTTATGTCCGTCTGTAAATGGAGACTTCGGAGTTTTTGTGGGTTTTGTTTTTGAATATATCAGACGTAGATGAAATCATTTACTTAATTCAGCGGTGGGCACGAACTCTGAATTGGAGAGCACAACAATAACATCAACAACAAGAGCCCTATTAGAGTCTACCTAAGTTGGGAGCAGCCGCTGCTCCCGGAGCCACTGCGTGCCCACCGCTGATTTAATTTATTGTAGCATATATTTGTCTATTTATTTGTTTATCACGGTTTATATCAGAGCTTATAACGAAAATCTTACTTGTTTTCACTCAGCGGATCTGTTCTTTTTGGAAGACAACTTGCCCGATGAGCTGGTGTCTTCCAACAGTGGCTGGTCAGATCAGTTGAACACTGGCGGCGGCGGCGTTAGTGTTGTTACTACAGCTGCCAGCGCCGGCGTCGGCGGACCAAATAAACCACCAGCCCAGGGACCTGGTCCTGGCGTGGTGCCACCACAGATGAATGGTGCCGGCGGCAGTGACGATGGCAGCGGCAATGGCGGCGGCGGCGGCGGCGCTGCTGGTAATCAAATGCAGCGTCAAATGCAACATCACCAGCATCTGCAGCATCTCTTACAACAGCAGGGCAACAAGGGCACCGGCGGAGGCATGGTGGTGCCGGGCATGAATCAACTGGGCAGCAAGTCTCCAAACTTACAGTCGCCCAACACGGGCGGCTTGCAGGTGGCAGCGCAAATGGGCATGGTCAATTCCATGCCCATGTCCATATCGAATAATGTCAACAATGGAATGAATGCTATACCAGGTGCGTAATTTGGTACACCATCAAATGCTCTATCCACAAATTCACACACTTGTGTTTCTCTTCTGTTTGCAGGCATGAACACCATAGCACAGGGCAATCTGGGCAACATGGTGCTCACAAACAGCGGCGGCATGGGCAGCTTAAGTGGCGCCGGCATGGTCAACACTTTGAAGCAGCCAGGCGCGGCATCCATGATGAACGCTGTCCCCGGAGCGGTGGGTGTGGGCTCCGTGACGGGCTCAGCGCCCAACCAGGGCATGCACATGCAGAACGGTCCGATGATGGGACGCATGGTCGGACAACAGCATATGCTGCGTGGTCCGCATCTTATTGGCGGCGGAGCGGGCGGTGGCAATGGACCAGGCAGTGTTGTCGGAGCCGGTGGTGGTCCACGGATGCAGAATCCGAACTTGCAACTGGGTATGTTACATTCCATTCCGTCAGAAGAAACATCTTGTAAACAAATCTTAAATTTTTTTTAAATTTATTTATTTACTTTAAGGTCAAATAAACAACATGCCTTACGGAGTCGGCAACTATGGAGCACCCGGCAACAACAACCAGCAGCAACAGCTGCTGGCGCAACAAATGTCGCAGCGAGGTGGCAGTGGCGTTGTGGCGCCCAATATGAGCGCGGGAATGCCCCAGGGAAACCGACCAATTGGCACAGTGGTGCCCATGTCCAGCTTGGGCGGAGATGGAGCGCCAACTGGTGCAGGCGGTCTTGTTGGCAATCCCCAGCAGCAGCAGCAATTGGCGGCAGCAAACACACAAATGAATCCACAGCAGCAGCAGCAGCAACAGCCGGTGGTGCAGCAGGGTGCACTGGGACCACGTGCGCCGCAGCCCAACCAACTATTGAGCCATTCCCAGCAGCAACAGCAGCAGCAGCAGCCGGGCACATCTCAGCAGCAGCAGCAGCAGCAGCAGGGAGTCGCTTCTGTGGCCGGCAGTGCTGCTCCAGCGCCGGGCAGCATGTCCGATGAGCGGAAGAAACAGATCCAGCAGCAGCTGATGCTGCTGCTTCACGCGCACAAGTGCAATAGGCGCGAGAACCTCAATCCCAATCGCGAGGTCTGCAGCGTCAACTATTGCAAGGCCATGAAGGCGGTGTTGGCCCACATGGCCACCTGCAAGCAGAGCAAGGACTGCAACATGCAACACTGCACATCCTCGCGACAGATCCTGCTGCACTACAAGACCTGCCAGCGCTCGGACTGCATCATCTGTCTGCCCTTCCGACAGAACCACTCGCTCTTTCAGAACGCTGGCGGTGCTGCGGCTGGAGCACCGAATGCAGCACCAAATCCTCTGCAGCAGCAGCAGCAGCAAGGGCAACAGCAGCAGGTCCAACAGAATCCGTCCGGCGTGAGTGTCGGCGTCGGTGTTGGAGTTGGAGTTGGTGTCGTCGATAGCAAGCAGGTGGCACAAAACTCCGGCAATGGAGGCGCACAGAACACGGCGATTGTCCTGCCCCAACAACAGACATCCGGTGCCTCCAATGTGCCCAAGGGTAACACGGACATGGCCCAGCAACTGACGCAGCACCAGCAACAGGTGCAGCAACAGGAACTGCGCCGCTTCGAGGGCGTGGGCAGCATTGGCCAAGTGGGCTCGGTCCCGGCTGGAATGCTGGGAGCGCCCGCTCAAGGCATGCCATCTGGCATACGGATGCAGGGAGCTCCGTCGGTGCGCGTGCTTGGCGTGCAACCAGCACCAGGTGGTGCAATACCAGGGGGAGTTGCAGTGCCGGTGCCCGGGCCCGGGCAGAATGTCCTGCCGAATGCGAACGAAGTTACGAGTCTTCAGCAGCAGCAGCAGCAGGCACAGGTGGCCCAGCAAGGGGGTCAACTGATGCTGCAGGGCTGCAATGCGGGAGCAGGAGCAAGGAGACGAGGGCTGACCAACATGGTGGAACAGCAGCAGTCGAATGCGCAACAGAATCCACAGCAGCAGCAGCAGCAGCAGCAACAACAACTGGGCAACATTCCAACGCCGCTGTCGGTCAATGTTGGCTTCAACAGTGCCAACTTTGTGGGCGCCGGGGACAAGCCACAACTGGTGGGTCAGACGGATCAGTTGGCAAAGATCAAGCTGCTGCAGGCACAGGCGCAGGCACAGGTGCAGGCCCATGGCAATGCAGTGCCAGGAGGGGCACCAGGTGCTGGCAACAGTGCCAGTGGCGGCAGCGTTCTCATGCCCGCAGACACCACAGGTGGCGCCAACAATCCATCTGCGGTTTCCAATGCAACGGGCGGCGGAACAGGCGGCTCTGGCGGACAAGGTCAGTCCTCGGCCATTGGAGGCGACAGCGAGAAGGATTGGCGTGAATCGGTGACGGCCGATTTGCGGAATCATTTGGTGCACAAGTTGGTTCAGGCCATCTTTCCCACATCGGATCCAACTACCATGCAGGACAAGCGTATGCACAATCTCGTCTCGTACGCCGAAAAAGTGGAGAAAGACATGTACGAGATGGCAAAGTCCCGCTCCGAGTATTATCACCTGTTGGCCGAGAAGATTTACAAGATCCAAAAGGAACTGGAGGAGAAGCGACTCAAGCGCAAGGAGCAGCACCAGCAGCAGATGTTGCAGATGCAACAGACCGGGCCCACTGGTGGTGTCGTCAACTCCTCATCTCTACCCAGCAATCCGCTCCAGCAACAGCAGCCGGGTCAGGGCGTGCGTCCCATTATCAGTCCCATGGGCGGAGGTGGCCCAACTGGGATGCTGCAGCAGCAGCTGCGCCCGCAAGCCTCTGTCCTGGGCACCAGTGCCAACCAACAGCCGACGGCGGCGGGACAACCCAGCATGGTGGCTGTGGGCGCGAGTATGCGGAGTCATTCGCCCGGCGGCAACATGTTGGCCATTCAGCAGCAACAGCGCATGCAGTTCCCCCAGCAACAGCAGCCTGGTCAGGGCAACATGCTGGTGGGACCACCCGGTCCCAGTCCCGGGGGAATGGTGGCTAATCCCGTCTTGTCTCCGTTCAACACGCAGCCGAGCATGCAATCGGCGTCAGCCGTCGGTGGCGGACCAGTTGGCGGTGTGTTGACGAGTCCGGCTTCCAGCCAGCAACAGCAACAGCAGCAGCAGCAACAATTCATCAATGCCAATGGCGGGGGAAGCGGCGCACAGAATCAGCAACTGAATGAGATTATGAAGCAGCGATTGCTGCAGCAGCACCAGCAGCAGCAACAGCAATCCTCCGCAGCCATGCTGATGCCGCAGTCGCCCTTCAACAATGCCACGTCGATTCCACAACAGCCTCAGCAGCAACAGCAACAAACGAATGCGTTTAGTTCGCCGATGCAGCAGAAATCTCAGCAAGCATCTGGCGGTGGTGGAGTGTTGAACAACATGCCACCCACACCCACAAGTCTGGATGCACTGACTGCAGGAGGAGGCGGCGGAGGAGGAGCTAGTGCCAGTGGCAGTGGCAGCACCACTGTGCCCGCGCCCAGTCCCTCGCCCAGTTTCATGTCGAACGGACCCATTGGCACACCATCGAATAATCCGCCCTCTGTGAGCAGTCTCATGCAGCCGCTGAGCAATCGGGCAGCGACACCGCCATACATACCTACCTCGCCAGTGCCGGCGACCAGTGCCTCCGGATTGGCGGCGAGCAGCACACCCGCTTCGGCAGCGGCAACGTGCGCCAACAGCAGCAGCGGGAACTGCAACAGCAGCAGCAGCACGACCAGCAACACGGCGGCAATCACAACAACAACGACCACAACGGCAGTGTGTACACCTCTCAGCTGTGCCTCGTCAGTTGCATCCGTTGCCACGCCGACATCGACGACGAGTGCCTCCATCGGCAATGGCAATGGCAATGGAAGTGCCGCGCCTGCAAATGCGAGTAGCACCCTCTTGTTGATGGCCCGCAGCAAAAGTGAAGCGACTGTCACCAGTGTCACCAGTGGCCTGGGCCGCATGATGAACAGCTCGAGCAGCTTATCCTCACAGATGGCGGCACTGGAGGCGGCAGCACGTGATAACGACGATGAGACACCGTCTCCGGCGGGTGCCAACGATACCAATGGGAGCAATGGTGGTGGCAGTGGTGGAGGCGGAATGTCCTCCAAGGGCAAACTGGACTCGATCAAGCAAGAAGATGAGATCAAAAAGGAGTTTATGGATGACAGTTGTGGTGGCAACGGCGACAGCTCGCAAATGGATTGCTCGGCAGGGGGCAAAGGGAAGAATGTGAACAACGATGGCACTAGCATGCTCAAGATGGACATCAAGTCAGAGGGTGGCGAGGATGGCGACATCAAGATCAAGTCGGAGCCCATGGATTGTGATGATTTGGTAGCTGGCGGTGGCAGCGGCGTCACGAGTGGCGCACACGGCGATGGTGCAATTGGTGGCGGTGTCGATGGCAAAGATGACTTGAACGGCGCCATCGATGGCAATGCTGCGGGCAGTGCGACGGACATCAAGATCAAAACTGAGACCAAACCAGCTGTGCCGGAACCATTGGCGCCCAATGCTGGTGACAAGAAGAAGAAATGCCGTAAGCTTTCATTTGTTTTCATCTTCATATTTGGTATACATTATGTACAGCTAATTATAATAGGTTTTAGGCTTTAGAATGGCCAGAAGAAATTACAACCATCGGTTAATTAAAGTATACATATATATTCGTACGGCTTTAAAGCAGCGGTGGGCACAAAATCTGAGTTCGGGAGCACAACAATAACAACAACAGCGAGTTGGGAGCATTCGCTGCTCCCGGAGCCACTGCGTGCCCACCGCCACTTTAAAGCTAAAAATAACTTAAATTCGTATTTCTCTTATATTCATATTAAGATAGTATTAGTATTAGAGTAGCACTATTACTAGTAGAGGTGGAGAACTATCGATAGTCGGCACCATCGATAGTCAGCGATATTATTTTTCAAACCATCGATAACTATCGATAGTTTTCGATAGTGTGCTAATTTGAGCACATATGTATAATAAAATCCAAAAATTATAAATTTTTTTATAAAATTCCAATTAAAATTTGAAATTGGTATTAACTTAGGCATTATAAAAATAAATAAAATTCGTTATCAATAATAATGTTTCGCCATAAGCTATTGTAATAGCTAAAGTTCGACGAACTAAATCTTTTTGTCCAGCCTACTGAACATGCACTCGGACTCGTTTCAGTTCCGTTCCGTTCTTCTTTACATTTTTCGACTATAGTAAGGGACTTGTCCATGTCATAAAAATATATAAATATTAAAAACAAAACTTAAATGTGTCCGAAGCTCTGCAGATGCCAAATGTGCGCCTTTCTGTGACGAGTTGTGCGTCATAAAAAACTATCGCCCACTATCGATAGTGCAAGTCTGCCATCGATGGCGGCTCGATAGTGCTTGACCATCGATAGTGCCGATAGTGCCATCGATAGTTCCCCACCTCTAATTACTAGTGCAAAGGTATATTCTGTCAACTTGAGGTTTCCAAAATACTAGCAATAAACATGGGATATAGAGCAAGACAACTAGAATAATACAAATGTCTTCGAATTGCAACATAACATTAAAAGGCGATTGGTCTTTGACTAAAATATAAGGAAGCATTTTATTAATAGTTGTTTTCTTTCTTAAAGCTAAAGTACAATTTAGATCGCGAATGTAACGAATTTTTCCGATATGATTTAGTCGATAATGATCAATGAATGTATAATGTAATGTACATCAACTTTACAGCGAACAAATTTTTTAAAATTATGGTGTTCTCTATGCATTTTAAATAGATTTTTGTTTCTTTAACATAGATTTAATAAAATATTTGTTTTTAATGCAACAATATTTTAGACATGAAACAAAATTAACTATTGTGTAAATGCACGTATATATTCTACATGATAGCAACTGATTTAATATTCAAATTGTATTAATTTTAAATTCTAGAATTCAATCCTGATGAGCTGCGTTCAGCTTTAATACCAACTATGGAAAAGCTTTATCGTCAAGAGCCGGAGTCCGTTCCATTTCGTTATCCGGTCGATCCTCAAGTGCTGGGAATACCCGACTATTTTGAGATCGTTAAGAAGCCAATGGATCTGGGAACCATACGGAATAACATACTTACTGGCAAATATAGTGATCCATGGGAATATGTGGATGATGTGTGGCTAATGTTTGATAATGCCTGGCTGTATAACCGTAAAACATCGCGCGTCTACCGATACTGTACCAAGGTGAGATTATCAGATCTGTTTCCGGAAATTCTAAAAAAATATAAAGGGATTTTAAGCTTGTTCTCTCCTGCTTTTATGCATTTCGAAAGAACACAGGACAACAATAAAGCCTGTGATTTGGTTTTTGCAAAATCAAAACTTTTCAAACGACAATTGAGACTTTCTTTATTTTGCAAAGCAAAATGCACCTCTAATTCAAGGTGAAGCTGGCATCATTTGCTCTAGGTCACGACTGGCGTTTCATACCAAGACTTTTTTTTTTTAATTGTTTAACAATTACACGAGGCAACAAATGGAAACTTCCTAACACTTTCTGGAAGTGTTAACGTTTTTCAATTCGGTTGTGACATTCCCATTCAGAAATTCAAGCTCATCTCTGAAAAAAAGATAAAAAATAAAATGTTTTATTTATTTTAAAGAGTTTTAGTCAGTATCTCAGTAATATCAATTAATAAATGCAATTTTTGAATCGATTGACACCTTTCTATGTTGAAAAATTTATAAAAAGTGACAATAATTTTGTACAAAACAGCTGATTGTTCTGCAGACGTGGCCAGACTTTTGGTGTATTTTGAACGATAACCGAATATTCCCAACGAGCAGCAAAAACGAAAAAAAAATTACTCAAACAAGTCCTTTAAAATCATTTGCGTAAAAAATCCAAGAATTTAGTACCACATTCTATTTGAAATTTTTCAAATTTAAATGAAAAATCTTTAAATTTTGTTAAACCTAGACAAGTATTTTCTCTTGTCCAAAATCTTAATATTTAAACTAAAAAATTTAATTTAATTCAAGAAGAAATTAAGTTAATACAAATTTAGAATTGCATTGATCCAAGGCTTGAGGTAAGATATTAGGTTCAGGGGGTTTCCGAACCTAACCTAATTCTTTCTCTATGGCTCGAACCATTTAACCGAGCCTTTTCCAAATTTGGAAATTATCGATTTAAAGAAAAGTCGAGTGCAGAAAAGCAAATACGAGGCGAGTGGCTGAGCTTCGGCCACCATGTGAGCCTAGTCGTATTGCAACTTAAACAGTTTTTCATATCTGTGAGTTTCCACTGAACATGGGAATATTTACTATAGTAAAATATATCAGTATCTTTGTTATCAATATACTTAAATATAAATATTTATCTCTTACTTCAGCTTTCAGAGGTGTTCGAGGCTGAAATAGATCCCGTAATGCAGGCACTGGGATACTGCTGTGGACGAAAGTACACGTTTAATCCACAGGTGCTATGCTGTTATGGCAAACAACTGTGCACAATACCGCGCGATGCCAAGTATTATAGCTACCAAAACAGGTAAGTTCTCTTTTCAATCGGTGCAATCCGACTAAATAATGCTTGCGTTCATGGCATTAAGTAGATTTAAGCTACTTAAAATTATTCAGAAATATCAGATTGCTAATTTTATTTGTTAATTGCTCAATCGGTAACTCCCAATTTCTATATAAAATGGTTCTTCTTCATCTCGTATTTGAAAGCAATGTTGTATTGTATTGTATTGTTTGAAAGCAATGTTATTAAATCGTAAGAACTAGAAAAGATGCGTTCGATGGGAGTGTCTGAGTTAAGCTTTGTATGGAGTAATTTGGAACTGTTTGCCAGCAAAAAGTGTTGAATAATTTGATGACGGCTAACGGAAACCATTGTGACCAATGTAACACCAAAAAGCAACTGTTGCCTTAAAAAGAGGAGGAATACACAATGCGAAATGTGATAAATATGAGATTCTCTATGTGTTGTGGGTGAACCCATTTTAATAATAAAAGTTACAATGAATATGGGCATTTCTACACTGTAGAATCTACAGCGTCGCTACATAACAAAAAAAATAATAATAATAACAGAATAAAGTTGTTTTTACATCTGAATATCAATTAATGTTTTTATGTTGGAAATATACAGTTTGTCAAGTAATTGTTTGCAAAGCCTTAAAAATGTAATATTTCGACTTTAAATAAGAAAATAATAGCTTATTATATATATTTGGAAAGGTCATTTAATTTTCGTTCAAATGATGCAAAAATTTCCTTAACCCATTAAGTACCCATTAAAATATTCGAATTTTAAAAAAGGTCTACTTTTTCAACTTTTTTCCTCGATTTTTTCCAAAAAATGTTGGGATGCAAAAAAATTCTGGAAACAATTCTAAGAGTAACTGCAAAAAAAAATTTTCAAAAATATTTTTGCTAGTATTTTTTAAAATTTTTTGAAAACTGAAAAAAAGGCACTTTTTGCATGAAAATGAGGAAAAATGGGTTAAAATGGTCATTTTTAGGATTTTCAAACAATTTTAAAAAATACTAGCAAAAATATTTTTGAAAATTTTTTTTTGCAGTTACTCTTAGAATTGTTTCCAGAATTTTTTTGCATCCCAACATTTTTTGGAAAAAATCGAGGAAAAAAGTTGAAAAAGTAGACCTTTTTTAAAATTCGAATATTTTAATGGGTACTTAATGGGTTAAGGAAATTTTTGCATCATTTGAACGAAAATTAAATGACCTTTCCAAATATATATAATAAGCTATTATTTTCTTATTTAAAGTCGAAATATTACATTTTTAAGGCTTTGCAAACAATTACTTGACAAACTGTATATCATTTTTAACTTGTTTGTTTTTTCTTAGAGCACATGACGTTACGTTATAACTTTTATGAAATTGAGCTATGTATATATTTTTTTTTTTTTGAACCAATTACCAAAAATAGTTGCTAGGATTGAAGTGTTTTTTTTTCAGTTTAATTAGTCGATTGGCGCTGGATGAGAGATTTAAAAAGTAATTGTTATAATAGAAACTGCATTTTCGAAATAAATATTATTAAAATCAGTCAAATAATATAAAAAACACTTCATTTGAGCTATGTAAATTCGCTAACCTAATAAATTGTTTAATGTGTAAATTGTTCAAACTTCGTTTATTTTGCCGAAAGTGTATTTTGCCTCAATTGTTTGTTTTCTTTAAATTTGTTTTGTGTGTATATAAATGCATACGCACACAAGCGCCCTATCTCTTTCTCCCTCCCTCTTCCACGGTTTGCCTGCAGAGCAACAGCAAAATCCTAACGCAACAACCACAACAACAACAACAAAAAAGTCACTTCGTCCTACCACTTGGCTCGTTTAGCTCAACTAGTGAGCGCCGAACAACAGTTCGTTCAAACTGCTGTTACCTGTATCCGAGCAGCATGAAACAGAAAACACGACAGAAACAAAAGTAAGTGTTCTGTTGAACGAGTCTGCTTAGTTTTCTCTGTCTAATCGGTGAGCGGACAGCATTGAATAAAATGGGTCTGAGCATATTTTTACTTAAGTTTTAATTCTTAAAAAGAATTTCAAAAGATGTGAATTTTTGATCAATTTTACCTTTTTTGTCATGGTCGATCGTTCTACATAAATGCCCATATCATTTATGTTCACAGATTGTTTCAATTGTAGATTTTATTCAAGCAATTTGGTCTGCTTTGTTAAGTTACTTCAGTCGTCTCTTGTTCGTTTTATTATAACTGTCGATCACTTCTCTACTGTAAGGCTTGTAGATATTCCAAACAGTTTTATGTTTCTACAAGCATCCAAATGCCGAACAGTTTTCAACAGTACCAGCTTCTTTTCTGGCAGTTCCATTCCGCTTCACTCCGTGCGGACTAGCTGAAACGCTTTTATATATGTACATATGTACATAACCACAGAAAAACTTTACTGCTCTACGTAACAATCATATTCGTTTTTTTTTAAATTTATTTTTTGTTTTTTAAATGGTATTTTATTTACGTGCTATAATTTAAAAATACATATTTAAAATCCTTGGGTGCTCCGCCCCTACTCGTCTCGTAATTAATATATAGATGCCCTTTGTAGGTGCTCCAATTCCCTGTTTTACCGATATGTTGTCATTTTTAGATCATTGCCCATTTAATTGTTTGAAGATCCCCAAAGTGAATTCCACATGTTGATAAGATCATCAAAATCTTATTCAATAAACAATCCGTACAATTAATGACCAGGCAGTGTCAGAAATAACGGATTGTCCGTATTATATATACTAATCGGAATAAATACTATTCGCACATTGGGGATATTTAGCTGGCAACTTGAATCACCAATCAAGACATCTAATAACTTCTTTCTGCATTAAGGAAGACGTTTCCAACATTCAAAATTTTAATTTTTTTTGTATCGGCTTCAGATCGTACAGATGATTGTACTGATTGTTTTGGGCGAAAGATAGAAACAGATTTCACAAACAAAAAAAAAAAAGAAAAGAAAATTATGATAACGAAGCAAATAAGGCTGAGTTAATGAGATAGCATATCATTCAGCAAGCAATGTTTTACTAATCCATCACAAGTAAAGGAGCCAAAATATGAATATACATCAATGAAATTCGAAATGACTTACATATTTAATCACACCATCAAATTTACCAGTTGCTCGATAGAAACGCACAAAATGAATTATAGAAGAGGTAAATAGTCAGTTGCGTTTTCCATTAAAGAGAGCGAGACAGCGATATGTGCATTTCCTAGATCAGCGGCGGGCACGAAATGTGAATTCGGGAGCAGAACAATAGCAACTACAACAACAACATCAACAGCGAGTCTTTTGTGCCGAATAGGCAGAAAAATAGTTGGGAGCAGTCGCTGCTCCCGGAGCCACTGCGTGCCCACCGCTGTCCTAGATAATAATAAAGAACATACATATCAAGTCCCATGCTGGGAAGTAAACTTACGAACATTTTGTGATTAGCTAGAGTCGGGAACTCAGCTCACTGGGCCACATTGGACTTTCGTTTTGGGGGCCGAGGGTCTGCCACGCCTCCTTGCGCCCGTTACGCATACATAGACCCCTGCACTTTGTTTTAAGTACGGGGTCTTAAAACCTGCCGAATGCCTCAATGATTTTTCGGTGGCCGAGTAAATCAGCCAGAGTACATATTTTTTTTAGAAATAACGAGCCATTGCAATTAAAATTATGCCATGACTATAAAATTGCGAGAGAATCAAGCAAGAGGCGGAGCCCCCTATTAATTTATAAAATAGAATACACTTAAAAATTACTTACATACTGATAAATATTATAAAAATTACAAATTCATCATAATATTTTTGTTTATTTTTTCTTTTTTGAACGCCTGGCAACATCATTTACACATGTTCTATTGATTGTTGTTTGTACATTACGTTTATGTGTTGTTTTTGCTGCTTTTCAAATTATATTACGTATAATGTGTGTGGTGTTTATCGTTAAATGTCCAATTGTCATCGTCCATCGCTCATCGCAATCGTCACGTCATCGTCATCAACTCGAAAACTTTTGCTATGAAAATCACAACAGTCTAAAGGAATACGGTGTTGCATCAAATAGATACACATTCTGCCAGAAGTGCTTTAATGACATACAGGGAGACACTGTGACTCTAGGAGATGACCCGCTGCAGTCCCAAACGTAAGTAAAGCGAATAATAACAAAAATATCTAAAAATACAATTATATGTTTGCTTTGATTTTATTAGTCAAATTAAAAAGGACCAATTCAAGGAAATGAAGAACGATCATTTGGAGCTTGAGCCCTTTGTTGATTGCCAGGAGTGCGGGCGCAAGCAGCATCAGATTTGTGTGCTATGGCTAGATTCAATCTGGCCGGGAGGCTTTGTGTGTGATAATTGCTTAAAAAAGAAAAACTCAAAGCGAAAGGAGAACAAATTTAATGCCAAGCGATTACCTACAACTAAACTAGGCGTGTATATTGAGACGCGAGTGAATAACTTCCTGAAGAAAAAGGAAGCTGGAGCTGGCGAAGTACATATACGTGTGGTATCCTCATCGGACAAGTGCGTCGAGGTTAAGCCGGGCATGCGACGTCGCTTTGTTGAGGGCGGTGAAATGATGCAAGAGTTCCCATATCGGGCAAAGGCTTTGTTTGCCTTCGAGGAGGTTGATGGCATTGATGTCTGCTTTTTTGGCATGCACGTCCAAGAATATGGATCAGAGTGTCCAGCGCCCAATACACGACGTGTATACATTGCATATCTGGATTCTGTTCACTTCTTTCGACCACGACAATATCGCACGGCCGTCTATCATGAGATATTGCTCGGCTACATGGACTATGTGAAACAGCTGGGCTACACGATGGCGCATATATGGGCGTGCCCGCCCTCTGAAGGCGATGACTATATATTCCACTGCCATCCGACTGATCAGAAAATACCCAAGCCGAAGCGTTTGCAGGAGTGGTACAAGAAAATGCTCGACAAGGGCATGATCGAGCGCATCATTCAGGACTATAAAGACATACTGAAGCAGGCCATGGAGGATAAACTGGGATCGGCCGCTGAATTGCCCTATTTCGAGGGTGATTTCTGGCCCAATGTTCTGGAGGAGAGCATTAAGGAACTGGACCAAGAAGAGGAGGAGAAACGAAAACAGGCAGAGGCCGCTGAAGCGGCTGCTGCTGCCAATGTACGTGTTTCAATCAACTTATTTCCTAATTTTTTGTCAGAATTTTCAATACTGAATTTCTAATGTATTTGCAGCTCTTTTCCATTGAGGACAATGAAGTTAGTGGCGATGGTAAGAAAAAGGGTCAGAAAAAGGCCAAGAAATCCAATAAATCAAAAGCAGCACAACGCAAGAACAGCAAAAAGTCTAATGAGCATCAGTCTGGAAATGATTTATCTGCTAAAATATATGCCACCATGGAGAAGCACAAAGAAGTGTTTTTTGTCATCCGCTTACATTCAGCACAGTCGGCGGCAAGTCTGGCGGTGAGTTAAACTCCTCAATTTCTTTCTTTACTTCAGTCAAATATAACTTATACTATTCTCGCTCAGCCCATACAAGATCCCGATCCGTTGTTGACCTGCGATCTGATGGACGGTCGCGATGCCTTTCTGACTCTGGCGCGTGATAAGCACTATGAATTCTCATCGTTGCGACGTGCGCAGTTCTCCACGCTATCAATGTTGTACGAGCTGCACAATCAGGGCCAGGACAAGTTCGTGTACACTTGCAACAACTGCAAAACAGCAGTTGAGACACGTTATCACTGCACCGTTTGTGATGTAAGATTAACTGCCAATCATTTTTAATTACATCAATTGTTGTTGTATTTTGAGAGCTTTACAGTTGAGTTTTATCGTTCACTTCCTTTTTTTCTCTCTTTTTGTGATTCACAGGACTTTGATCTGTGCACAGTGTGCAAGGAAAAGGTTGGACATCCGCATAAAATGGAAAAGCTGGGCTTCGATTTGGACGATGGCTCGGCGCCAGCCGATCTCAAGCAAGCAAATCCCCAGGAAGCAAGAAAACAGTCCATACAGCGTTGCATTCAGTCTTTGGTTCATGCGTGCCAGTGCCGAGACGCCAATTGCCGTTTGCCCTCGTGCCAGAAAATGAAGAGGGTTGTTCAGCACACGAAGAATTGCAAGCGAAAGACAAATGGCGGCTGTCCCATATGCAAGCAGCTGATAGCTCTGTGTTGTTACCACGCCAAGCACTGTCAGGAGCAAAAGTGTCCGGTACCCTTCTGTCCCAACATCAAGCACAAGCTGAAGCAGCAACAACTACAGCAAAAGTGAGTAATTGACAGCAAGATTAACTATTATTAAGTTGGTAATTCACTATATGTATTGAGTAAAATGACACACAGCGATACAAGCATCCTCTGCTATGATCACAATATTACGAAACACTAGTCCTTTTTTAAAGGAGTCAATACAATGAAGAACTACTAAAAATTTCAATATTTTTTAAATATGAGACAAACTTGATTTGCATTTGGTAGACAGGTTGCCATAAATTTCTTTTAGTAGCTGAGATCGACGCGATCATACAGACAGCCGGATAAGGCTATATCTACTCGGCTGTCGGCCAAAGATTTTATTTGAATAGAGAAAAGTCTAAGCTTTACCGCTTTTCTTTATTTGGTCAACAGTTACAAGCGCAAAAAATCAAAATTCACATTTGGACGAAATAAAAGAAAGAAGTAGTAGCCAATAAAATTTAGAGTTTTTTTTTTAGGTATATGACATATCTGTCAATTCGTTTTTGCCAGATATAATCTGGTTATTCCGTATATAAATTTTTTCTGCTATTTAAAGTATCGTAGAAGACAGATTGCATATGGCAGATCAAAAGCCGATAGATCAAAAGAATTTATGAACTAAAGGGTGACTTTTTTAAGAGCTTTCGGATTTGATTTTCAAAAAAACACAAAATTCAGAAAAATGTATGAACTTTATTTGAGAAAGAAGCGATATAATTAAATGTAAATTAAAATGTTGGCTGCGGGTGCCCATCAAATGGTTCATGCGTTGGGTCCAATTCTCGCCTATTTCTCCAACATATTGTCCGGTATCTCTCGAATAAATTCTTTAATATTGGCTTCTAGTGCGTCAATCGTTGCGGGCTTGTCGCTCAAGACATGAGCCTTAGCATAGCTCCACAAAAAATAGTCTAAAGGCGTTAAATTACACGATCTAGGCTCCAAAAGTAAGCCAAGTACAACTCTTCCATTTTGGGCAAAAGAAGTTTTTAATCATTTCGAGTAACCGCCTCAGAAGTTCGACTAAACTGATCATAAAATGGAAAAAGTGCACAATGCAATTTCTGAACAGAGCATGAATTTTGATGAGAAAGTTCAATAATTTTCGTTGTTCGTTTGTAAGTCGATTGATAGTAAACTTAAACTTAAACCCGCGTGAACTTTGAAAAACATGGTTTCCAAGAAGAAAGTTGCTAAAAAATCACCCTTTATATAGCAGAACTAAGTTACCATCTTGTTGAAGTTGCAATCATTGCCAAATCAACATTTTCATTGTACAGTCATTTGTGCTTCCAGAAAATGGTGTGTGTTAGAAATGTAATTTATAGGTGTGCTGAACTAAACATAACTACTGTAAGCTTAATTTATTAACAAGTACCTAAATTGTGTTCGCTGTATCCTACTTTCAGATTGCAACAGCAACAGTTGCTGCGTCGTCGCGTCGCTTTGATGTCCAGAACGGCCGCACCGGCTGTTCTTCCCGGACCGGCTGTGAGTGGGCCCGTGGTTGCAGCTGGCGTTGGTGTGCCAGTCGTGGGCATGTCCGGTGTGGCGGTTAGTCAACAGGTGATATCCGGCCAGGCAGCCATTTTGCCAGCCGGTGCCGGTGGTGGTATGAGTCCATCTACGGCTCCTGTACCGTCGCCAGTTTCTGTTGCCAGCATGGGCGGCATGACTTCGCCGCATCCACATCAGCCGGGCATTGGCATGAAACCGGGCAGTGGCCACTCACCGTCTCCTAACGTCCTGCAGGTTGTCAAACAGGTGCAGGAGGAGGCCGCTCGTCAACAAGTACCACATAGTTTTGGCAAAGGAGTGCAAATGGCTCCGCCTGTTATGCAAAGGTCGATGGGCGTGGGCATGCCTAACCAGGGCTCAATGGGCGGTATGGTCGGAAATGTTGGCGTCAGTCAGTTGGCTGGTAATGTGGGCGTGGGACCCGGCGCTGGACCGCTCTCCGGTGGAAATAACTGTAATAATGTCCTGAATGCTAATAATCTGTTGCCGATGGAACAGTGGGGCAGCGGCGGTGGCGTTGGAGGCGCCGCACAGCAACGGTATAACAACAACGCTGCCAACCAACCAGGAATGCGTCAATCTAACCAGTTGATGCAGCAGAATCTACAGCAACAGCAGCAGCATCAGATGATGGGCATGACGCCCAATCCGATGGGCGGTGGTGTAGGCGTGGGAGTAAGTGCGGCTCAGATCCCCGTAATAAGCGCTGGCGTTGCCATGGGCGGGAGCGGTACATCTCATGGTATAGGTATGGGCGCGTCTATGGGCGCTGCACCCGCTGGCAGCGGTGTCCGTCCACCGGGCGGTCAAGGTGTGGGTACCGGTGGCTGCAACGCTGGCAGTGCAGGACCCAACATGGTGAACGGACCACCACTCAACACACAGACGCTAGCGCAGATTATGCAGAAGATTAAAAATAATCCTACCAACGAGAGCAACCAGCATATACTTAGCATTCTAAAGCAGAATCCCCAAATAATGGCGGCCATCATCAAACAACGTCAGCAGAGCCAGCAGAGTCAAATCAATGCTGCTGCCGGGGGAGCTAGTGGTGGATCACTTCAAGCTGGCAATGGTCCACAAACAGCGCAGCATCAGCAACAACAGCAGCAGCAGCAACAACAGCAGCAGCAACAGCAACAGCAGCAGCAACAACAACAACAGCAGCAACAGCAGCAGCAGCAACAGGTAATGCAACAGCAACAAATGCAGCACATGATGAACCAACAGCAGCAAGGACCTGGTCCGGGACCACCACAAATGGGGCCTGGCCAACAGCAACAAGTTAGCCTAATGCAGGTTGCACAGCAGCAGCAACAGGGCCCGCCACATCAGCGCATGGCCAATATGCAGAATGCGACCATGATGCTTTCCAATCTGCCACCTGGTGTCACTGCTCAAGGAAGTATGGTAAGCTCGATATAAATTGAATGAAACAGAAATGTTGTTTTAAGTAAAAAGCCAGCATTTTGGATACTCGTTTAAGTGCACAGTATAGAACAGCGGTGGGCACGCAGTGGCTCCGGGAGCAGCGACTGCTCCCAACTATTTTTATGCCTACTGTTTTAGTTATTATTGTTGTGCTCTCGAATTTAGATTGTCTTTATCAGCGTCAAGAACCGAGTTATAGTGATAAGAACTAGACACACCAAACTAACCACCTATGATTTTGTATAATTTGGACTAAAGATAAAAAAAATGATGCAATGCCGCCATTGCAACTGGAAGCCCTATAAAGCCCTAATGAGCAAGTTTTAGCACTTTTTTAATCCGAAGTTTTTCAGAGTCTACCTCGTTTAAAAACAACCATTCACTAATAAGTTAAAGAATTTACATTTTATTACGCAAGTTAAAGGTCAACGAAGTACTATCACTGTACTAAATTATCAACTTTATTGGCTTAAATTAAAAAATAAGGTTGGCGAAACATAAGTACAAAGAAAGATAACATCGGATCGTCGATTAAACTTTTTGGATTGTAACTCCCCAATCTCTCACATTGTTTTAGTCCTGAACAAAATATAGTTAATCTTTTTTCAATCATCAGTTCAATTCACATCACATTTCATTCTGGTCCTAATAACAACACGTACGGTATACGAATTTTACAATAATTTTTATTTGAAGTTAGGTAGTAGAGATGGGCACGGGCCCATCGTTTTAATGTTGGTGTTTCTTGTAGTGTCCGAGTCCAGGGCTGGGATGCTCGGATGTTTCAGCTGCCTCCGAATTTGTTCAGCTCCTGCTGCACTGATTGTAGAGTAGTCCCCTGTTCATGGTATGTGCTCCTGTGCGATACTTTGTTGATCTTAATTTTACCAAATAATGTCTTAGTTAACCTATTCCATCTGCTTTTCATTTACATTATTAGAAAATTTAGTGGCGTTTGAAAAATCAAAAAGTCTGCGTTTCTATTTACTTCTATAAAAACCTCTTTACGAGGTAAAAGTGTAGGGACTCCAACACTTCTATACCCCAACATCCACTTCAATAATTTTTTCAGTGTAGTTTCTTCTTTATTTAATTTCTGTATAACTTTATATTCTGTATAAATGACGATAATATCGATGTTCCCATATCTCTTCGGGTTTTAGACTATATATAACTTAGATATCATTTATAAGGCTTATTAAAAAACCCATTCTCCAACCCAACCATAAACCCTAAACCATTTTCTGCTCACGACAGAAATATAACTTTTTCAGGTGCCAGAGAACTTGTTTCGCTGGCCTAGACTCCAGAGGTATTATTTATTTTGACGAAAGGGCTAAGGTTGCTTATAACTTTTTGACTTCAGTTTATTTTTTTTTATAAACCAACTTTAAGCCTTTCATACATTTCTATTTAATTTTGTATTTCCCAACTAGAAAAATCGCTGACTCAGCGGAAAATCGCTAAAACCCGCTAAAATTGTCACAGTTCCCAAATCACAGAGGCTACAGATATGCTACAGAACTATAGAATTTTTTTTATTTTTTTTTACCGACTATCGTCTCTAAATTTGATATAAGAAATTTTGCGGTAATTTTTCAATGTCGAATGCGACATTCGCACGCATTCAAAGTGAAATAAAACATATGCCAAAATATTATTAAATTGCGACAAAGGGCGAAACTCTAAGGTCTTGATTAGCTGTGTAATTTGTGTCAAGGTGGATTTTGGGCAATTGCTCGTTTTCAAGATCATTTAAAAAAAACCAAGGCACTCGCACGCGACTCAAATAGAAGTCACTTTTACGTCGACCAGTTCAAACACTGAGTTTGGCAAAACATGAAGGTATATTTCAATGCGACTAATTTAAAATGTAATGCATTGATTTATCTTAAAAATGTTTCTTATTTTATTCAAAAATATTAAGTAGTTTATTTTTTATTTAATTTTAATCAGTGTCGCAATATATTTATATTGTTTCTCTCTCTTTTTTAAGTTATACATCTAAAACAGCTTGAAAACTTGTTTTAAGTTACACTTTCAATATATTTCTATAAATTAAAATGGTACATTTACAATCTTACTATCTTACCTAGTGTAATCGATAGAATACAAACGGTTCATTTTGGAAGTCAAGTTTTAAGAAAATCGGCAAAAATATAGAAAAAGTTAATTTTTTCCAATGTAGAATCGATATTTTCATCCTATTGAATTTCTTCTAGCGTATGTCGCTTAAATAAATAACTTAAAAACATTTCTAGAAACAAATTTCACAAGATATGGTGTTTTTTTTTATATCAATTGAACGTTTTTGGCCTCGGTTGACATTTCTGTGGAAATGCCCATATGTGGAACATAAGTAAATCATTAACCTGAAAATTCCTGGCACATGGCACAGTCCAAGTATTTTCTAGTTTATATCTTTATTTACTCCATTTGTTTATAACAAATGCCTAATTCTGATGTTATATCTCTTTTAAACAGGTGACCAATCAAAGCTGGAATAAGATGCGCTATATGCCGTTGAATCAATATCCACCACCGTATCCTCAACGCCAACGTGGCCCGCACATCGGAGGACCCGGTCAGCAGTTCCCGGGCGGTGCAGCCGGCAACTTTAATCCAGGTGGAGCTGGAGCTGTTGCTGGTGTACCTGTCGCCGGCAGTGCTGTCGGTGGCAGTGGTACGGCTGCATCCGGCACTGACCAATACTCCATCGCCAATGCTGCAGCCTCCAATATGCTGCAGCAGCAACAGGCCGGAAGTGGTGCTGGCATCAAGCCTGGATCACAACAACAGATGAGTGTTATGCAACCAGGCATGCAGCAGCAACAACCTTTGCAGCAACAGCAACAAATGATGCAGGTTGTGGCCGCCGGTGGTGGGGGCCTAAATAATGCCAACTCAAACTCACTGCCTGGTGGTGGTAGTGGACCAGGCACCAATGTGATGGGTCCGCCAACACCGCATACGCTGCAACAGCAGCTAATGCAGTCGGCGCGGTCCTCGCCACCGATACGCTCTCCGCAGCCAACTCCCTCACCGCGATCTGCGCCATCTCCACGCGGCCCATCTGCATCGCCGCGCGCTCAGCCCTCACCGCATCATGTGATGAGCAGCCATTCACCAGCGCCCCAGGCACCACATGATGGCATGCACAATCATGGCATGCATCAGTCGCCATTGCCTGGTGTGCCGCAGGATGTGGGAGTTGGCGGTGTAGGTGTAGGTGTTAATGCTGGCAACGTGGGCAATGCAGGCGGTGCCATGCCTGATGCTTCTGATCAACTAACCAAGTTTGTTGAGCGGCTTTAGTGCAACAACAGCAACAATGCAAACGTCAATGATTGCATGAAGAATTTTCGCAACCTTACAAAGCAACTGCAATATCAACCATCAGAACTACCGCATTACTTTTGATAGCCGGCCTTAGTGCTAATGCTTGGTTGATTTGGACTAAGGATTCTGGCCGGAAGATGTTGCCTCTATTGCGACTAAATATCCAAAAGTTTGGCAAAAAACTGTGTGTTAATCTTTATGTACTTTTCTTATGTATAAAAATATGTTTACTGTCGGCTATCAACTACTATTTAGTTTAGATTATTTTTGGATCTGCGCCTCATCTTCTGTTATCAGAATCTTAATATTTACTTGCTGAAGGACTGCTATCATGCATTATATACATAAATATATGCACTTCATAAGTTTAGGATTTGAACAAAGCTCAGTAAGCAACTGAAACGATTTTGATTATGATAATTATTATGTATCACATACTGTATGCTTAGAATATATATATATATGTATATATTCTATAAATGTATTTTTTTTTTTTTTATGATTATCACTCTTATTTAAAATCATATTTATCAATATTTAGTGCAATCGGTTAGGTCGCACACACAGCATACGAAAACAGTAAGAATTAGAAATATTATAGATTTTATAAACGTAAAACGTTAAATTTTGTTTTTCCTTATTATACAAAACAATTATGAACAAAACATTAGAAGCAATGCTAAAGATGCTGCGAAAACAAAAAAAATAGAACATAACTAAACCAATCAAAAACAAAAAGTTTACAAAAACAAAACATTGTATATGGTATTATAGTATCTGGATGCGTACACACTTTATATTATTTAAAGCATCTAAAATGTATGAAATTTTACCTAGACGTTTTAAATCAAAAATTTCAATGACCAGATGATTTATAGAAGTATATTTATTATAATTTTAAAATGAATTTTTTGTACCTAATTTTAAGCCTAAAAATATCATTCTTAATCAAGAGACACACAGCAAACGAAACAGAATAATAAAATAATGTATTGAGACTATCAAAACTATCAAATGCATATAGACTATATATGTTAAAGAGAATGTTTGCAGTGTTATATGGCTAGCAATCCTTAAGCTAAGTTGTTGTCAGTTTATTACGTGCTTCTTATAGGAGCTTGAATTGGGAACACACATAGAAATATTTTTATATTAATACCACAACCGGCATACATAATTCATATATACATATATTTATTCAAATATGTGTACAATGTTTGTATGCATGCTTCACAAACTAATAAATAACATCACGATAACGCTCCATTTTTATTAACTTCCAATTGACATACAACAATAACAATATATACCAAAAATTGGTAGATACAATTCAAACATCAATGACAGAAACAACTGGAACACCAACAAACCACAATTTAAGCAATAGTCAAAATGATTTGTAAACAATAAGATCCAATTGGATAACTTATTATATTCTAAAAGCTTGCACACATGTTTAGAATTTTGTTTTTATTTTAAGTTAGTCATATGTGCGTTACTTTTCTTAAGACATTTTATTAAACTTATAAATTTATGCCACCAACTGTAAATACATACATTACATAATTTACTTAGCATTTCATTTTGTGATAGTTGGAGAGAAAAACAAGAATCATATTTAAACAAGAAAGGGTTTTTAGTTAATTTTGCACCATGTGCTGCGTTCACTTTTGTCTCAAAATATCAAGACAAACACACACAATGTTAATTTTATTAATTATTTCAACTCTATGAACAATATGATTGCTATTTATAAACGCATTAAACATATACATACATATACAAATATAGCGGTAGGGAGCTAGATGTAAGGCAAACACTATTATTAGGTTGTAAGCAGTTAACTTGTATTCGACGATTTTGATAAGCATTGCGGGATAAGCGCATTCTTTTTTTTTTTCTACAAAAGTTGCTGCCGCCCAAGATTCGTGTACAGACCGTGAGAGGGAGAGAGATAGATATACAGAAGCTTGAAAGGAAAGCATAGAGAAAAGTAATGAAAAAAAAGAGAGATCGCGTTAACATATTGTAAATTATCTAATACATACATACCAAATTATAAATTTCGCATAAAATGCCTTCAAAATGCGTTAACAAGAAAAACCAACTTTAATTGTAAATATACATATGTATGATAATATTATATGCAGCGACACACTTTGTTATATAGCAAGTCAAATCCATCACCTTAGACCTAAGCATTGTAAAAACATACATATACAAAGTATATATAAATTATACTGTTGATGTGTTTTTAAATTGCCCAGACAGAGAAGCAACATTGAAGAAAACAAAAATTTACTATAACAATATGGTGTCTGCGCCTGTGTCACATTTTAGGCGCCCGTATGTGTCGCACAATCAAAAAAAAAGGATACATTAATAATCATTTGATTCCAAGGCGCTGCCGTCGTTGCCTTAGGCTCCTTGCTCATAAAAATATAACGATGAAAACGAATCAGAAACATGACGCTGCCTTTCAATAGTGGCTGTTACGATAGGTTCATCGCGTGCGCAGGCACAGTCCTCAGAAAAAAAACAAGCAACCACGTTAACCAAAAAAGAACTAACAAACAGGCGAACTAGCTGCTACGTTTGCTTTTCTTCTGATTTTTTAAAGGTTCTGTCAGCAGCAATGAACAATGTTTTTATGGAGTGAATGTTTATGGAGAGTGAAGGGGTGGAATATTTCTAATACATTTTTTTTTAAGCCGTTTTTTTCTGTTAATTTGTGTGAGTGAGCGACGATAGATGGGGGATAGATAGAGCGAGGGAGAGAGAAAGAGCATATTCCAAAACTATTTGTGATTACAATTATGTATATGTAAATGAAAAGAGAAAACAACACAAACGCATTAATAATTACGCGAAATGAGAGTTAAAACATAGCCTCTAAGCCTTAGTTTAAAAACAAGCCGGATATGGGCCACAGATATAAATAGATTTACTTGCATATCTATGTGTATGGTAAACCGAATCGATCAGTAAAGGATTGTAAATTATATAAATGATCATTTATTCTAAATGCAAGCAGACATAATGCCTACAATGCTGATATGTTTATTATTATGCGTAAAAAATTAATTTCTTAAAAGCAAACAACAAAAATAATATAAAGTAAACAAACAACAAGAGAACAACATAGATTAGTCAAGTGTAAACCAAGCCTTAGTAAAAACTAGTTCTAATAACAAAACAACCAACACATTATAAACCAACATACGAATAAAAAACTAAAAATCTATACAAAGGTTACAATAATACTTGTAATATAGTCCGAAGTGTATGTGTGAGGAAAAGCGAATTTGTTACTTTTCAATTAATTATTTTAATTATTATTTTCTTTATTGTTTAACTTTTTTTTAAATAAATTAATTGTTTTTTTTTGTAATAAAAAAACAGTAAAAAAATGAAACAATCATAAACCACACAAACAAAAACCACACACTGTAATTAACAAAATAATTTGCTTGAAATTGTAAAATAAATTAATTTAAATAAAAATATGAAATTTAAAATGCTTTTGTATACCTACATTTTTAAACGGTTTACTATACCCTGTGCCTATGAAAATGGGCAAAAAGGGTATAATGGTTTTGTGAAATGTATATAGCAGTCAGAAGGTTCCTGGATGCCGGACGCAGATCAAGTTTGTTATTAAATTTGGATCGGACCAATATATGCCATAGGAACGATGAGTCAAAAATCAAGTTTTGGTACGAAAATCTTTTTTGTTGCTTGAGATATCTCAACCAAACTGACAGAATATGCATCTGGGATGCTTCTATACAGCCTGATCAAATTTGGCCAAATAGCCAAATGAAATATTTTTTCAGAGTTTTTCTACCTCAGTTATTGTTACCTGGCACATCGTTTTTGTTGTACATGTATAGGCCCTTATAAAGCTTGATCATTTGGGACATTCATATATTTATTTCTGTTCATTTTTCCATTGATTGGAACCAAGTTTCCTATCCCATTACATGAACACATCCCCAAAATATTACCGATCCACCCCCATGGCTTACTCTTTCACAAACGTGTACTATTTCCTTATGTGTTGTTGTTGGAATTCTTGCATAAACTTTTTTTGAGCAGTGGACATTAGTATAGTATAGTATATCTAGTATAGTTTTAATTCTATCCTTTGTTAATATGTGTAAGTGTGCGTATATATAAAAACACAATTAAATACTTAAATACATACTAGGAGGATCCGCTCCCTGCTCGCTTTGTTCGCCGAATTTAAGTGTGAAATGGGAAAACGCTTCTCATACAATAACTATTTACAATCTCGATTATTCGACATTTGTTGATTCGGGCAAACCGATTTTTTTTCTAAAAAGTATTGCGTAATCTGGACACCAGACAATTTTTCGTTATTTCTTACCTGATGCAATATGTACGATAGTCTTTATTTTATTAGCCAAATTTTTTTTTATGTCGGTAATGCGAACAATCCGTTAGTTCCACTGTCTGGTCTTTAATTGCCGGTTTATCAAGTTAATCAAACATTTTCAAAGAAAATTGTTCATACTTAATCTTAATTTTCGACCAATCGGTTTATGATATAGTGGTTCGATTTCAATCAAATTAGGCCAGAATGAAAAGTGCCATCCCAAGGGCATATTCTGTAAAGTTCGTTGATATACATATCTCAAAGCATACTTTTGAACAAACTTAATATACCACCAGGGTATTAGAAAAACAAAAAAGTTGTTCGTACCTAAGCCAGATTTTCGACTAATCCTATGGCTGCTATATGAAATAGTGATCCGATCCAAATCTTGCTACATAGACGAACCTACATACTAAGTTTAAAGTTTCTTTGCTCTTATAGTCTCTGAGATCTAGGTGTTAAAACAGACGGACATGGTTATATCGGCTCGGCTGCTAATGCTGATCAAGAAAATATATAATTTATAGGGACCTCCGAAGTCGAGCCCAACTTTTGCATATACAGTAGCTCACAGCTTATTTCGTGCAAGGGTAGGGACAAATTTCAATATCGAATAACTCCGAAACTATTAAAGATATCGACAAAATTGAAATGCAGTTCTTTTCTATATGTTATATATATTAGCTGAGATAATTAATTGTTTTTCTATTCCTGTAAATAGCCCTTAAAATAAAGAAAAACTAAAACAATTGACTATTTTCATGTCACAGCTTATTTCGTGCAGGCACTTGGAGTAACTCGAAATCTGTAATTGTGATTATAATGTCGCTTCTTCTTCTTTTATCCTTTAGGACACATTATTAGCTAATATTATTTTACTTTCAATGGGTTAATTTACGTTTAAAATTTTAGTTTTAAGGTGAATTATAAAATAGCCCTGGTTCAAATATTTATTAGTATAAATCGGTCCGAGAGTGATTAAAATAAGGTTTAACTTAGCGGAATATTGTTGAAATGATTAAATTAGTCCCTAGTTTAGTACATTCCGTCATCCAAGATTTTCTTTGAGCTAACCAACTGGCAGAAAATGAGCAAGATTATCCCAACTAAGTTTTCACTGATACCGATAGGAAACTTATCGGGCGGATTATCAAAGCTAATGCAAAGTTATCGGTT